>JAAGNO010008649.1:0-15078 GCA_033439905.1 Ceryle rudis
TCTAAACCAGGACTGACAGGGGCCAGGGGAGCGTGTCCATCAGGCAGTTGCAAACCACAGTGCGAAGCAAAGGGTGACGTGAACAAAAGCACGACGTGAACAGGAAGGATGTAACTAAACAGTCCTGTTTAGCGTCTGCATTAATGACGTGGGTGATGGTGCAGAGTGTATCCTCAGCAAGTCTGCAGACAGTGCGACACAGGGAGGGGCAGTTGATGTTCCAGATGGGTGTGTGGCTGTTCAGGACCTTGACAGGCTGGAGATACCTCATGACCTGCAGGAATCTCATCAATTTCAACAAATATCACTGTCTAGATACATCTGATGGGTGGGAGCAGACTCTCCTCATTGGTGCCCAGTGAAAATACAAGAAGCAATGGGCTTCAAATATGAAGTCTTACATTGCTTAAACACAAGGAAAAGCTTCTTTACTGTAAGGACTGTAGGTTGCCAAGAGAAGCTGTGGAGTCTCTAGTCTTGGAGATATTCTGATCCCAACTGGACATGGTCTTGAACCAGCCTACTCTAGTTGAGCAGAGAGGGTTGAACTAAACAATTCTGAGAGGTGCCTTTCAACCTCAGCTATTCTACGAGACTATGATCTTCGAAGATCTATATCCTTACATATTCTTTACAGTTAAGAGTAAATAGCTTAGACTGTGTTCAACAGGTACCATTTTAAGAATCAAGTAATGTAAAAACATGTTGACTGCTCAACTAAGGGAACTTGGTACATGCAATTGTGAGCCTTCCATAGAGCTAATTCTGACAGAAGACACAATCTTCTGATGGATGAGCACTCCAAGTGACTCATTGCTACCTTTAAGTTAGGTCATCTCTCTGCTCTGAAGGATCATTCTGAAAGCTTCCAAAATAATCTGTTCCAGATATGAAACACTGATTAAGAAAGGAGAGGTTCCTGTACATTCAGCTTCCTAACTATACTGGGATGTTTAGGTTTCCACTGACCTACTCAAATGCAAAAGATGAGAGATCAGGTGTATATAAATGGCTAAAGGGTTCACAAATGTACTTAAAAAACAAAGCACAGTAGTGCTAGTTTCACAGTAGTGAAAGCAAGTCCTTGTAGGATTGCCCAGATGGGGGCAGGGGGGAAGTCTGCTACAAGTTGAATCTCACTGCATCAAAGAGAAGTTACACAGTAAGGTTTTCATCATGCAGGAGCATACACAGAAAGTGCTGGAAAACAGGAATATTGTTGTAAGCAGAGAAACCTTAGTCTTTGACACTGCTTTACAGACTCACAGAACAAAAGAGGCTGAAAGGGACCTCTGGAGAGCATCTAATCCAACCCCCCTCCAAGGTTTCCTGTTTGTAACAAATAACTGAAAAGAATTTCAACAAAGATTATTACAGTTCCAAATAACAATGAAACTTGATTGAAATGAGCACTTGTAACAGATGAAGGCATCTATGCAGGACTAACCAACTACCAGTGCTCAAGACTGAAGAAACTTACAACCACATTTGGTAGTGACCAAAGTAGTGAGAAAGTAGAAGCAGAGCAGGTACCATCATCTCCTTTATGTCTAAACACCAGCCACTGTATTAATGTGACTCCTACACAGGCTCTTCAGGAGAGCCCCCATGGCAGATCTTAAGTGCCACCTTAGGCGGTACCAAGGGAGAGAAAACAGTTTCAGCTCTACATGGGACACTCAACCTCTCCTGCTTCAGGCAGGACCTAGTGATTGCTCCAAGAGTATGGTCACAACATGGCCAAGAGCCACAGTGAGGAAGAATGTGGGAATTCAGACAGAGGTCCTGCACAAACAGGCAGCTGTGCAGGTCTCCACCTGTGGCGAATGCCTGAGCCTGGCACTTGAACTAGAGGAAGTCTGAGACACCACTTGTGTGCTGTGGGATCAAATAAATTACCTGCTCAGGCAGCTGGTTGAACTGAGAGGAGGTAGAAAGATTGAGAAGGACCAGAGAGTGGGAAAGCGAGATAGACTGGTGGAGGCACGCTCTGAGGCAAAGGCACCAGGAAGAGACACTGCAAGAAGTGGAAGACCCCCTCCTCTCCTGTCGCCAGGCAGAAGGAGGGGACATAAGGGACAAGGGGGAATGGAGAGAGGTCCCTCCTCGACGAGGCAAGTGAAAACCTTCTTGGCCACCCTTACCTTCCCAGTTGCTGTTGTACAATAGGTATGGGGCTTTGGGACTTGACTGCCAGCCGAATGAAGATGGAAACGAGGATCCATCCGGTGAGTCACCCACAGCTTGTCACTCACCCCCACATCTTATGACTTCTCCAATTAAGAAAAAAGAAGGGTAATTGTAGTGCGCAACTCTCTTCTGAAGGGAATGGAGGCCCATTTGTTGACCAGACCCATCCCACAGGGAGATCTGCTACCTCCCTAGGGCTCAGGTTAGAGATATTAAAAGGAAGGTCATTGCTCTGGTGCAGCCCTCTGATTATTACCCTTTGTCATTTATCCAGGCAGGTAATGCTGAGGTTGTAGACAGAAGTCTAAAGGCAGTCAAAAAGGACTTCAAGGCACTGGAGTGACTAGTTGAAGGCTCAGGTGGTATTTTCATCAATCCCTCAAGCGATAGGAAAAAAACACTGAAAGAGGGTTGAAAACACACCTGATTAACACATGGCTCAGAGACTGGTGCCACCATTGGAATTCCGGGTTCTTTATCATGGGGAAGTTTATATGGTACCGGGTCTGCTGGCAACAGGTGGGATGCACCTGTCCCAAAGGGGGAAAAGGATTTTGGGGCAGGAGTTAGCAGGGTTTACTGACAGGGCTTTAAACTAGATTCAAAGGAGGAAGGGGTTGTAGCTGGGTTTGCACCCGTGGGGCGGTGCTCTAGTATTAGAACTTCTCTGAAATGCCTATACACTAATACACGCAGTTGGGGGAACAAACAGGATGAACTGGAGATGTGTGTGCTATGTCAGGACCACCACCTCATTGCAGTTACTGAGACATGGTGGGACAGCTCACATGACTGGAACACTGTCATGGATGGCTATGTCCTTTTTAGGAAAGATAGGCTGGCAAGGCAGGGTGGTGGAGTTGCTCTTTATGTGAGAAAGCAACTGGAATGTACTGAGATCTCCCTGGGGGCAGAAATAAAATCTACTGGCCTCCCAGATGACTGTAAGATGTGTGGCTAATTTCTGCCATACACTTTGATCTGAATGTAGAATTTATTTTTTTTAAGCTCATTTAAGGTTTTTTGCCATTTTTAAACTAACTGCAGAAGAAAATTTTGAGTTAATGAGTCTAAATTGCTTGTTAAATAGGCCTTGCAACTGTAAGTCAGGAATAGGAACTGTAGGGTGGGTTGGGAAAACTTCATCTTCCAGACTTTTCCCGTAAGGACTTCTAGGAATAAAGAGCCCATGCCAATGGAAACTATCCAGAGACATCCACAGTAACACACATATTATAGATACTTAAAGGACCTAAGGATAGGATGGAACCATATTTGATGTTACGCAGCTCCCATAGAAACCGAAACATGATCCATAACACAATGTTGTGAGTACTCCAGTTGAGAAAAGCTGAGCTTCATACAGAAGTAAATTCCTGAAGGGAATCACCTTATTAGCAGCCTTTAAGATTTCAGCAGTTAATGGTCAACTGGCCAACTACCTGAAGTTGCAATCTAGGGCATTTTAATGCCATTTGTAGCCTGTCTCATAACCAAGGACACTGGCACTGTTTTTAAAAACAGAAGAAAGTTAGAGACTTATCAAAGCATTCAGTTTAATTTTTCAGGACCATGAACTAATACAAAGAAATGACAGTTTCAGAAGTTACTTTTATACATGACTCTGTCGTTAGAGCACTCCATGTACAGCCCATCCATTTCAGTATTTAGAGTTTCAAAATTAATAGCAGTATGGCTTCATTACTGTGAAGCCAAGTTGTTAAGCTGTCATTGTATAATGTCAGAGGATATGGATTTGATTGTTAATCGTAAAGAATATGGAAATACGAAGACTAGGAAACCAAACAGATGTATTTAACCTTTCAACGTGACCCTCTAGGAATCCAATCCAAATACTGACTTTTAGCCACATATTGGATTAAAGTAGTGGAGTTTTGCCACTCACTCAATCCACATAATTCACCTAAAATGATATTGCTCAACAGGAATACATTTCTAGTCTAATGATGGAAAAACCTTAATTACAAATGCAACTAAAGCATGCTACCTCCATAAATCCATTATTGCAAGAGAGGCGTGCTGATTATTTTTTAAATCCTTAATTTGCCATTTAGGCCTACTGTTATCTCATTTGTAAAGAATTCAAAACACATTTGCACAAAACTAGATTTCTAAAACATTAACAATGTTTATAAATCTCTCACTTATTTCCCTACAATTTGACAGGATTGATTTTGTGCTACATACTTTAACTCAATCAATCTTTGACTTTGGAAGTTTTCATTTAAATTCTTCATCCCACAAATTCTGTTAGAGAAAGAACATCACAACCTAAAGGTTTTGTTTAATCTAAAAACACAGCTAACAAGCTTTCCTACTTCTTATTACAGGAGTTTGAATCATTAATATAAAAAGTCAGCTTTCACTCATATGCCAAGGAAGTCTTCTCTCAAAGCTTTCTCTTGCTCTTACTTTTCAGTTTAAATAGAAAGCACCAGCACTAATTTACATTATTGTCACACCAGTCATTCAATATCCTCATTAGAATTATATCTGAAATGAGACCTGCAGGGCCCGGAGAGAAGTTTTAATACCAACATAATAATCCAACCACAAGCACTGGTTGGTAGTGGCTTGATTTTATCCACTGCTATTACAGGTACCAATGTTGCCAAGATGCTTTTTAATGCCTTTAGATTACTACAGGTGCCCAAAATAAACAAACAAAACAACTCACCCGCAAACCAGAAGGAAAGATGGGAATACCTTTTAGAAACAAAGCCGTGTAGAAATTTTCTGGCATTCTAAGGCCTGGTTTGAACTAGAAAGATATAAACAAAGTCACAGACTCAGAGATTAGTTGAGGTTTGAAGGAACTTCTGGTGGTCATCTGGTCCAACTCTCCTGCTCAAGCAGGATCACCTAGAGCTGATTGTTCAGAACCATGTCCAAACACCTTTGAGTATTTCCAAAGATGAAGACCCCCAAGACCTCTCTGGGCAACCTGTGCCATGGCATGGTTGCACAGTAAAAGAAGTATTTCCTGATGTTCAGATGGAGCCTCCTGTGTTTCAGTAAACAAAGAAAGCAAATGAACAAAAATCTATCAGTCTTACCATTAAAATGACACAAACACCATGATAAAAGCCCATATATATTCCCTTTAGAGAGCAGAGGAATACCAAGTGCCCATAAAAACCTCAAGAATTTTGTAATTTTTGCTTATCAAAAAATACATTAAATCTGCTGGGTAAAAAAAGAAAAAATCTGCCCACCTATCTCTGGATGGAAGAGATATTGCTGCTTTCTGTCATAGGTAACACTAATTTTAACATGACCCGATGAGCTGCAAAACAAGAGATTTGAAAGGATCTTCCCGGGAAATATACATGCAGTATGGCTGATAAGAGACATCTGTTCTTTTTTATAGGTCATGTTATTTTCTGAGGCAGGTTATGCTGGAATCCTTTATGTTTATCAACCTATACATTTATTTTGACCATATGTACACATAACAATTATAGGAAGATACACAGTTTACTATTCAAAGTGAAGAACCAACCACAATCTGACCAAGACCAATAAAAATGTTATCCTAAAGTATTATCTAGAATGGACTTCATTACACCTTTCTCAAGCTTATGATCTATGATACTCGCAGCTCCAGTCTTTAAAAAGAAAAAAGAAGAAAACACACACAAAAAAAAAGGGGTGGTGTGGGTGGAAGAGAGGCTGAAGGGAACCTTGGCAGTTCATCTACTAGCCCATCAACATATGGTTATTAAGATTGGCTACATGTCTATAATGGATCAGATGTCCCATCCACCTGAACTACAGTTTTTCTGTTTCAGCTCTCCCTTTTCATGAGCAGTTGCTCTGCTACAATCCAGCACGTAAGAAAACTGTCACAAAGATGAAATATAGCAAATTCAAAGTATTTGAATATTTATTTGATTAAAGGATAGAAGATTATCCTTATTTGGTTAAAGTACAGAAGATTATCCAGTAGATGAGAAAGGTAATTAACATCTAATTTCAAAGCGTTTCAAATAAGCCTCATCCCAACCACACAGTAAGAGTTCTACATTAAAGAAGGTTCTCATTTTCATTCAAAAAGGCACACCTGGCAGACCAACAGTCACTGTACGGAAGAGAAAACATAAGACAAAGACACATTCAGATCAAGCAAAAAATATGTTCCCTGCTCTCTTCCACATGTGCTTCTAGTCATATCATCAACTAAGTAACATCTGACTAAATGAGGTACGCTCACCCTAACAGAGAGGGGTAATTAAACAGGTTAGATAGAGGAGAAAAGACACTTTAATTGCCTGGAAGTTGAGCAATAAAAATGACTTACAAAGCCCACAGCATACAGACTTTGAGTGACTTCTGAAAAGGGTTTGCTGACATTGATGGTGGCTGAATTTTCAAGCTCAAATAAAATCATCATGCAGGTAATTTTTCTACAGCATCAAAACAAATTCCCCAGTCTAAGCTGATCATTTGCAATAGGCCTGTTTTTCACTAGGTCACTGGGTCAAGCTCCCTGGCACTGCCACAATGCACATGCAGTTGCAACTTCTGCAAAAGATGTTGCCTACTTCAAGAGAACATCTGCTGTCTCTAGTATTAAACAGTTTTATTTCCATATACTGCAAGCATCCTTTTCTCCTAAGGCTTTTCACTGTGCTGCAGAAGGCACCATAAGCAACAGGAGGAGAACAAAATGACCAGCAAAGACTTCTACCGGATCCTTCATGGACATGACAAGTTTTCCAAACACCTTGGGTAATAAAAGGAAATGGTTCACATATTAAAAGACAATACCAAAACTTGTTACCCATACAGAAATTCTACACAGTGAGAATAGTAAAGATACTGGCTACTTATAAGTCTTCAAAAACTGGGTGAACTAACATGGAGTGAAAGTCATTTTGAGGCTCATGTATGTCAGACCCAAGCCAACTTCAAAAGCAATAATCCAGGAGAAACATTACAACCAGCAACTCTTTGTCTTTCAAAGGATAACATTTCACAAAAACCACCTCTGATTCCAACAGCAAGCAATACTTGAGGAGTTTGTGAGGCAGACATCTTCTATACTAAAGCCTCCCTGTAGGAAAATTAGGGACAGCTATACCCAAGAAGTGGAGGTGTCCCATGAATCCAAGTCAGTAGTTCCCAGTGAGCGCTTGGAAGAAGGAAGCTACAACGTTTTAAGATAAGCTGTACCTCGCCCCCCTCTGCCAAAATAACAGATATATCTTGGAGCAGAAGCAGCTTCAAAAAAATACACCAATTGCTGCTCCTGCTGTGGAGATGGGAATTTATGATGGGCTACAGGAAGCACCCCACTGGCCTCAACTCTGAAACACCGATGAAGGCTGCATCATAAAGGACCTGCACACTGTGAGGAACTGCCAAGCATACCATAAACCAAGAACACAAATTACAATCTTAATCTTGCTTTCAAGACCTGTATTTTCAGCCCTCAGCATAGATTTTTCTCCCCACAGAAAGCATTAGGTGTCAAAGGGTTCATGGACTTGGCTCGCTGATTGATTCCTAGTCTAACTGATTTGTAAGGCTAATTAAGACATGGCCAAACTGTGTCCATGTCTTACTTAACATTAGTGTTCAAGCAAGTTTCACACAATCTGATTAAAATTGACTAAAAGTGTCTTACTTCAGTAATCACTTAGACAGAATGAATTTTACATTAGGAGGATCAAGCACACGTCAGGCCTCAGTGGAAATGAAAAGGGCTTATAGTAATAGGATTTATAAATCCACCACATTAGGTTAATGGCTAAATGATTTACATGTAACTTTTCCCCCTCCTCCTCACCCTTCAACTCACACAAAAAAATCCTATATTTGGCACTTTTAACTCTGAGTGCCAAGGCAAAAACAGACGTTCTTTTTAATTAGCTGAAAATTAAAAGCCAGGAGTGATCCTTCATTAACTCCTTCATGGCAGAAATAATCAATTAGATTTTTATAAAGCCAGAATGCTTGAAGACCCTAATGACCCATTTCAAACACAAGATATCTACATGCGCATAATGAAGCTCGAATGGTTTGAACCAATAAATATGCAACTGATAAAAGTGAGACCCTTATGCCTTAAAAAATTGGCAGTAATGGGAGTTTTTCATATGACTATTTTCAATTGCAGAGAAGATGCTAAAAGCTCTTGCTCTTTCTCAGCCAGCAATTCAATCCAACAGTTAGTAGCAGTTACTAATGACACTGGAATATAGATGGCTTAAAGCCAACCCTCCCGCTTTGCAAGTGCTGGAATGTCCTACACCATGTGGTAAACCAGGTGCTTTGTTTTGTTCTTTTGGCAGCCAAAGCTTTCATTTTCTGGAAATTTGAAAACAAAGTCATCCAGCTGAGCCCTTGCAGCAGCAGTCACTTGCATCTGCTGCATTCACTGAATATAGACACGGAAGAAGTTCCTCCGCAAGTCCTACCTGTCCCCCACTTCTCCTGAAAGCTAATACCGGGTCAGGTGAGAAGAGTGAAAGTTCAAGTTAAACGCACGCCACCCTTATATTCAGCAAAATTAATTAAAATTTGTCACATAACAAGGTCAACATTTCTCAATGATATAGTGCTTTTCATTTTCAGGTCACTGTACAGACATTAATAAATGAATCCAACACCAGGATTAAGGTTAACTGCCAACACCATATGTTTAAAAATAACTTATCAAACATCCACCCGTTGTCGTAAGGCACAATTACATTATCATCACCTCACTTTCTTTTCATGGCATTAGGAGGCCAGACAGACAGTTGAGCAGCACCCTCTACCTTTCTCCTTTACAGCCCAGGTCAGGAACACAGTGCTCCTAAGCATCCAGGGGTACCAAAAAGTTAGGGTTTATAGACATCAGTCTGCTTCGCTTGGGAAATTACAACTTCCCCTCCCCCCCAAACAAGGGCTATGTTAGATGAAAGCACCTCAGAATAAAGCTGCTTGTTTTCCAGCCCCAGCCTGCTGACCCAACAACAGCACAAGTGGGGCCCGTCCCCCTCTCCCCCAGCCCTCTCCTCTTCCCCTGGCATTGGAGTATCGGGTTCACATTCTTTCCCCACAAACACTTGTCCGGTGTCACACAAAAGAGTGACCAACAAACCTGATACAGGGCCATTAAATTCAGACAGCAAGGCACCACACAATGACCTTTAGAAGAATGATATTAACAGGTGGCTGGTGTCTAATACAAATAATTATATTACACTTCATCAGCATGGACCAAAGTGGAAACACATTGTCTTGTCATCAGCAATTGAATAAGCCAAAGTAGTGTTACAAAAATACACTTTTAACACTCCTCCTTTACCTTTTTACAGAGAACATCTCCCATCACGGAGCATGGCTGATGAGCTCCTAACGCTATCATAAGGTACTTAATTTGAAAATTTCACTAGGGTATCTGACATGTCCATCTCTAAGCAAAAACAGCCCTGTCACCCTTCAGAGATCACACAAGAATTCTTCAGAATTAAATTCAAGTGTTGCTTATTAATTTGCCCTGTCTTTCCTCTTGGAAGTAGTCCACTGAAAATACAACCCTACTTGAATTAAAAAAGAAAGAAGCTGGTAACACGGGTGGCTCCTCAGCTAAGTTCTTCAAAGCCTGGAAGAACAACTACACTACCTGTGATCAAATTAAGTGCCCCTGACCACTAATTAGCTTTTCCAACATCAATCATCTCAAGTTAGCAACAGTTTTCATCAACCTTTAACCCTGAGATGAGCCACTGTTTTGACAGGACAGACAGCAGTGGCAAACAGCTGCAGCATTTTGGGACAGACAGCAATTTCCGACCACATCCACAGCTGAAATCCACCTCCCGGGGGCACAGAGGAGACCCAAGGCGTGCACCCCCCAGCCCTCAAAAGGCTTGCACACCCCAGGCACATGCCACCAGCAAGTCAGGCTGTACCACGCAGGGCCAAGCGGCAGATCGGTTTCCTGTCAGCTGCAACAAGGCCGACACTTAAGCTGCTTAAAGGCTTCTCATTCTTCGCTTTAGAAAGGGGAGGGCAGGTTCAAGGACACTCCAGCCTGTCTAGTGTGTAGCAGGGAGAGAGCTAGGAAATCACACCTCGAAACAACAGGGTAAGCAGTAGCATACAGCTCAAATGTCTACACAAAGACGGATGATGGAAATACTTGGAAAAACAACAAAAAGCCTGCCTACAGAGAAATACATCAAAGAAAGACACTCCTTGATCTCTCATGCAGTGGTGCAAGTCATCTCAGCCTTCTGCTCCTACAGCAACAAGCCACAAGTGGTGCATTCATTAGTTCATTAAGGAGCTGCATCACACACCTCGGCTGGGCTGGAGCAGCGCAAAGGAAGAATAAAAAGAGCACTGGCGCAGGATGTGCTGCTGGGTATGGCTCAGCAATTGTAAACCACAGTGCATGGCTGGAGCACCCTTATAGACCCAGAACAACATCCCTCCCTTCCTCCAGGGAACAGCAGGTCCTTTCTTTCTAGGAAGGAACAGCCCCCCCATCCAGCACAGAGACACAAAGATGATTAAGGGAGTGGACCATCTTCTTTATAAGGAAAGGCAGAGGGAGCTGGGTCTCTTTAGCTTGGAGAAGAGGAGACTGAGGGGTGGATGGTGCCAGGCTCTTCTCAGTGACATCCAATGATAGGACAAGGGGCAATGGGTGCAAGCTGTAACATTGGAGGTTCCATGTAAACGTAAGGAGAAACTTTTTCTTGGTGAGGGTGACAGAACATTGGAACAGGCTGCCCAGGGAGGTAGTCAAATCTCCTTATCTGGAGACATTCAAAATCCACCTGGACGCATTCCTGTGTGACCTGATCCAGGTGATCCCGCTCTGGCAGGCAGGTTGGACTGGTTGATTTTTCGAGGTCCTTTCCAACCCCTAACATTCCGTGATTGTTTAGTTTAGACAGAAAGCAAACCACAGTCTGTCCAGCAACTCCCACATTTGTCCTCTTGAAATCAAAACTAGTTTGGAGCAGCCAGGTGGATGCTGCTGGCTGGCATCTGCATCACCTTAGAGTTCACCTGCAGTCTGTCTTCCCTCCTTGGCCTCTGGCATCCCCTCCTCACCTACCCCTCCCCCCCCCTTTTAATTAAAACAGGTCTGAGAGTTGAATTTTACAGGACAACTTTGGCAACGTAATTCCAGCTTCCACTCTGATCTAGAATCAACATTTGTATTCAAGTAGAGGCCAAAAAACAAGAGTAGTGATGATGATAAATTTGGGAAGTGAGTAGAAGCGTAGAATGTGGATACTTTGTCAGTGAAGATACCTAACACGTTAGAGGGGAGGGAAGGAGAAAGAGAGCTATTAAAACAAAAAGGAATTTGCAAGGAAAGAAGGTTAGCAAAAACCAAAATCCAGTTGTACAATATGTGTCCATTAGTCTTATACATGTAAAAGTATGTAAGACCCGCTCCAAAAGGCATCTCCATTACAAAAAAATCCCACCCCTATGTAGTCAGTGGCATCTTTTTCTGCCCATTAAGGAGAGAGGTGAGGATGTTTTGTCTCCCCTGTAACTATTACACGTGTTGTTTTCTGTTTCTTCAGCTCTTCCCTTATTCCTTTACCTATTTATTCTTTTTTAAACACTGAAAACAACAGCAAAACCACAGAAGACCGACCCCCCAAAAATAGTGTCAAATAAACCGCATCCAGAATACCATATACTACAGTGATGTGTCTACATTACCCCACAGCAACATGCTTATACGTATGAGTCAAAGCATCACCTCAAGAGTCAATGTTTGACTAAAATATGCCATGGTAAAAGAAGAGGAGGGAATTGGAAGGAGGAAAAAAAATATATTAGAACAACTTTGTTCTAGATTTTGACTACTTGACACAGCGCTTTTGTTTTCTCTTTTTCTGAACCGTACTCGGGCCTCTCTGAGTCTTGAATGAGGAAGAGCAACACACCCAGGCCACTCCCAGTTTTTAGTAGCTTAACAGAAGTACACTGGAACCTGAAGCAAAGCACAAAGAGCATCTGAAGTACTACAATTACAAGGAGTATAACTTGATCAGGCCTGGGCTCCATGAGACCTCCCTCTCCCATGTCTGTGTGGTCAGACTGTCTATGGTGGTCAGACTAGTATGCAGAAGACAGACACAGTCTCCTGGGCAAGTCTGACCTACTTCACAGGCAGAACTGCCCACACACATGCCATCTCCAGTGACCTGCCTTCAGCAAAGTTGCAATGTGTGTAGACTCTAGTAGGATTTTCCAAAGAAACTGCAAGCACGTGGTTTGACATGGGCAAGCAAACACCTTTCATTCTTTATATACTGCAGGGTTTTTTTTTACTTCAGATTGACAAGCACTTGTTCTCGGCCACTTCTATCATACAGGTTTGATGCATGTGGGGATTGGGGTTTTGGGGTTTTTTAATTAATAAAGTCAACTTGTATATTAATACATTTTTAAAAGAAATGAGTTGTCCTCATTGGAACTGAATCCAGCTGGCACATTGTTTTGTCTAGCAAAATCGGTTATACGCTGCGTCACACTATGCACCAATAATGTAAATGGCAACACAGTCCAACAAAAGCAGAGCTCTATGAGAAGTCATAATTTCACTCACACATTCAAGATTGATATTTTCATAGTAGCTACTAGGCAATCAGTTTTTTATATGCATACATATTGTCCACAAAAGCCACCGAAGCACACAGAGATCAACGTGAAGCATTTTCTGTTCCACATCTCTGCAAATTAAAATTGCGTGAGTCCAAAGTTATACAAGCTATTTTACATTAAGAAATATACAATCACACCGTGATGCTATAATAATACCTACGCAAGTCACAAATTAATCCCAAAAGCCTGTCTGTCAGTTCGGAAGGATGGGCTAGAAACATATCAAAAGCTCAACAATCTTCCATGCAAGGAATATAATGAGCAAATGCCTGTAAGTAGTATTTTTTAAGCAATCGCTCAGAATTTTGATAACAAATAATACTGCATGAGGAAAAGACACCTGATTCACATTTATTAATAGAATAGCAGTAGGTATCCTTATAACATCCCTCAGAAGTCTCTGAGATTTGTGGGGATATGAACACTACTTTGAACTACAGACAAGAAGAAATACCTGAAGAACGCACCATCTTCAATTCCTCCACTTTCTCAATATTAACAGTCTTAAAAAAAGGAGAAGATTGTAATAACTCTGTGGGGCTCTCTGGGGTTCAGGCACTGGTATAATAATGCTTTGCTGCTCATCAGCAAAAGCATCAGGCCAATCACTACGCCCAGAAGACACATCTTGCTACACCAGAGACAGCTGTGTCCACTGCAGTGGAACAACATAGTCTTTAGTCATGGCACCAGCACCCAGCCACCCATGTCACAGGGTGCCCTTCATGCAGTTCACCCTTCTTCACAAGGGCACATCTGCTACCCAGAAAACCCTGGATCATCCCAATAACAAAAGTTCTTAAGTCTCCAATGTGTACCTCCAAAGTATTCCTCCCTAGCTTGTGCAAGAAAGCTTATCTAAACAGATTGCAGACCAACATATATTCTGATCACAACCGCCTATTTCATCTCAGAGCCTGAAAAACAGGCAACTTGGCAGTAAGCATTAAAACAGTTAAAACCTACACTGATTCCCAAATGTTAAGATACTTCTGTTACCTCCATTAGGAATTTTTCTGGTTTGAAAATTTATTTAAACCCTCCAAAAATTCATGACATGAGGTACTGTCCAGAAACCAGAAAATATAAAAAGCATACAAAATTTCCTAACATATTCAAGGGTGAAATTTGATCCCTCATAAGACTGAGTATGGTCTGAAGAAAAAGACAAACTGATGATCAGAGTTGTAACTACATAATAAACAGTAAACATTTGACGAGTGAACTGAGACAAGGGAAGCATCCCTTTCTCCTTGCACAATGCTTTACAGAGATGCAGACTATAACAAACAACTAACTTAAACCAAACTAGAGATACCAGATCCTGGATACCTGGGAAGGAATTAAAGGAAACCTCTTAGAAACATCCAGTACATGAACAAAGAATCTCCTGAGCATTAAACAAGGTAAATATTGAAAGGTCCGATCTGAGGGATTATTGAGCACCAATTTTTAAGTACAAATATTTTTATGTTGTGTCATACAGGCAATAATACAGTGTTCCTCTCTGGCCAAGCACACATGACTTCACAGAATTCTCTTTATCAAAGATATCCCGATGCATGTAAAAACGATCCAATTCATCTGTCACATAAATTAAAAGATTTCAGTCTGTCAGAAGACTGCAGTAAAGACTCAATGACCTTCCTGCACAGGGGCTGTAAAATTTTACTAAATAGTGTCTACTTCAACTCTGTAACTTCAGGTTGAGTGACAGCATAAATTTTAGAAGCAAGGCACATGAGCGGGATTTAATGCAAATAACGGGAAGTCTGCCACCACCTCTATGCAACAAAGTTGCCACAAAGTTAAAGAACTGAAACGTGGCTCATCAACGCTGCCAACTGCAGCAACCCTGACACTGCACCAAAACCCACAAGAAATACAAATCACGTAAGAGGACTTGTAAAACAAGGAGGAGGCGAGAGGAGGAAGACAAAATTTACAGATTCTGTGATGAACCACACACATTTGGGATATCTGACTTAAAAAAATGTTGGTTCTTAGCTCCTCTGACTGGCAATGGTCTCTGCCACAGCAGAAAACCCTAACAACACAATTGCTTCAAGACTTTACGGAGCAAAACTGAAGCAGCCTGCAGTCTACCGCATGGCAAAAAGACCTGCTAGGAAACTTAGGATTGAGTCATTAAGTCCAACCCTGTGAAAACACACACCATATAATCCTATTTGTAAGGATATCTGGCTCCCTTTTAAGTATGAAGTTGTGGGTTTT
>JAAGNO010008649.1:17401-27606 GCA_033439905.1 Ceryle rudis
ATCTGCTGCTGGGTGACATCCGTAGATCACCTTCCCTCGCCTATTCGCTGGAATATAGCGAGCACTCCAACTCCGCATCTGTCTTGCAAGCATGGCTATTGTTTATGAGATAATTACTCTGGCCTTGTTAACTTGCAGCAATAATCAAGAATGAAAGCACCTAATAAGCCAAGTTACCTAGTAATATTGCCCATTATAACAGCAATGATTGCATATAAACTCTGAACCCCCTTTAGTGGCAATTAATTTCAAGAGCATTAGCACCAACAGTAAACGAATACGAAGCAGTTTAACTAATTAAAGCTTACTACGCAATAGGCTTGTAGCTTCAATTATCATTTTTCATGTTAGTCATCTGAAACAGTAATGATATGTACCAGCTGGAAAACATTCAGACCAGGGCCTGCCTAGTCCCACAGCAACAGGTAAATGGAACAGTTTTTCCATGCACTTTCCGAGGAAAAGTGCTAACTAAGCCTTATCAACAGAAACAAACAGCAGATGGCAACAAATGCGCCAGGAGACATTTCATCCTCCAGGAAGAGTTCAACACAAGGCATCAGCAAAAAAGGAGCAGAGTTGGAAGAACAACTTCCACAGATCTTACCCAGCTGCTCTCTTTTGTAGGAAAAAAAAAGCAAGGATAAAAAAAAACCCCAAACACAAAACCAAAACCCAAACCTTGTCAAGCAGTGATTCCTACCCTAATGCACAGACTTGCCATGTAGCCCATCTACATTTCTTTTCCAGCAAGTCCAGGGGTGTGCCAGGAAGTACCAGGTGCAGTAAGCGAAGGCAGCTTAAGCCCCTTCCCCTACAAGAAGCTTCCATCTCAGCCCCCAGTAAAAAAGATTTTGTTTGAATTTGCAGACATTGACTCTTAAGTTTGACTTACAGAAGCTCAACATTTTTTTGCTGTTCTAGTTGTACGTACAGAATAGAACTAACTATACAAACTTTCTTCACTTATTGAACACTTTTGGACTAGTTGCTTGCCCTTCAGTGAGACACAGTATCTCTCTTCAGGAGCTCTGAGCATTCAGTGTTTCCAGGTTGCTCTTGTGACTTGAAGACCCACAGCTATCTTCTCCAGATTGTTTTTATTCTGGACATTGAACTTCTTAACACAACGACTGAACTAAATGCTGAGGTAAAAGTCACTTTCATGGGTCTTCTCCAGGCTTCAGCTTCAAGGCTTTGCAGTTATCAGACAAGCTGCTAATACTTTCTGACAATTAATCTCCTCCTGAACTGCCCATCAACAATACCATTCTTCCCTGCATTCCACCCCCATCCCTAGGTAAGCACACACCAAAAAGGATGATTCAACTACTTATCTGGGAAGAAATGTGGAAAACAGGAAAGCCAAAACCAGAAATAAAATAATAACAAGGAAATCAATTACTTGCTGTCTAGGAAAATCTATTTGCAGCTCATGCTACTCTTGTTTCCAAACACTTTTAAGCGCAGCTGACTTAACATTTAAGCACTTGTGCCCACTGCATTTAAAAAGCTGTTAAAAGCAAAACATGTAAAGGAGTTCTTTCATTATGGGTATGCACATTGGCTCAGCTTTTCCCAAACTCCATCTCTCCCCCAGCATTTACTGCAACAGCTCAGAACCGAAGAGATCTCCAAGTCTTCTTGCCATAGAAGGAGTGCAAGCCACTGGTCTCTTTATGGTGGATAACCGTTTTCCCAAAACAACTATTGGCCACGACACAAATGTTGAACATTAAAAGAGAAAAACCAACATCTCCATGTTATGCAAAGCATGCAAACAGTTTGATTTTTTTGTTTGTGGGGGTTTTTGTTTGTGTTTTTTTGATTTTGTTTGTTTTTCTTTTTCAAACTTAAGAAAAATCAGACAGTAAAAATCCAAACACCATTAAACACTGGCTGGCTGAAGAGCTGAAATGGCAAAAGAAGTATCATGTTATAGAAAATCACCAAAAAAACCCTTATGCTCAAGAGCAAGCCTGTCATGTTCGACGTCCAACACAAACTATTAATAAACTATTAACTCCTGTTCCTCTCAGAGAGACGGCCAGAAAGACAGTAACAAAACAGGCTTTCCTTAAGTCAAGATGGAAAAGGCCAGGGACAAATACTAAATCAGTAGTGATACTTGATAATTGCGATAATCTATTGCCATGCGTGTCTCACATGCTCTTCGAAGCAAAAAGGAGTTGCTTGGCTTAGCAGGGAGGCTCTCCCCTATTACGCAGACCAGCTGAGCCAAAAGCTATGCAGTACTGTATAGAATAACAGAAGGATCATTTCTGGAATAGTCAAATAAATACCACTTCATACTGCTTTACCATCCAGATCTCCTCTGGCAGATCTGTTCTTTTTCCCATTTTAAGGGGGGGGAAAAAAAAAAACCCAACCAAAAAAAGAGAAGGAAATAACAAACTTTAAATAAGCTAATATAATAAACATCAGACAACAAACATTTATTCCTGCAGTGAAAATTAATGAAAAGGAAACTGGGACAGCTGCACAGTCCAAAATTGGCACTGATTTTCAGAGAAGGAATAGGATCCCTTAAACTATTACTAGATGGCTCAGGAATCCCTGGCAAAAAATCAAACAGTTTCTTAAAAAAATGGCTGTAATTTAACACAGTATTTATGACAGAGCAAAGTGACACAAGCTTACTCTCCAGGCTGAAAACTGAGAGACACAAACAAAAGCCACAATTTATTAATCTTCCCTTGGTCAGCATGTCAAAAGCCCGTACTTCCATAAAAAAAACCAAAACAAATCAAAAAAGCCCCGAACCACAACTAGATGACTTGCTCCTCCTATATGAAAGATGAGAGGCTTTCATAATTATTATCTTTAAATATTTGAATAATCAAAGTGAAAGATCCATCACCAAACTATCAGATGGCAAAAGGTCTGTACACTAAAGGAGGGAGGGGGGAAAGGGAGGGTTGCTTTTATTTGAACAGAAGACAAAAAAAAAAAATCCTATTTGTTATGTGGTTATAAAATAAGCCAAGGTTAGGACAGAATCTTTCACAGAAGCCTAAGAGCAGTCAAAATAATTAAGAACATTATTAGATCCTTATTAAATGTCCATATCTCCCAGTCACAGAAGTAACTACTTCCATTAAGAAATTACTTGGAAGGAAGTAAAAAGAAAGCATCTGCTTCCCTCCCCATCAGACATCAATTCCAAATACTCGTAAGACCAGATGAAGAGCTGGTCTTATTGAAACACAGAAATTGTATCCTGACGCAAAAAGGTATTGAAGAACATTGGTCCAATCTTCCCAAAAGGCCTGCAAACTGTGAGGAAAAATTTCATGTCTGCCAGCTTTCCCAAAATTCTTTAGAATCAATGGCAAGTCTCCCATTGTGTGTCACAGCTCATTCAATTTATACAGATACATAGGTCAGCATAACACACTTTTTAAAAGTTGAAGCTTTTACAACCTTCTACCTTTGATTCAGCAAGACATCTTTACTCCAAGATCAAGTGTTTCAGTCCCTTAAATTCAGCCCGATTTTTTCACAAGTCAGAAGTATTGTTCTGTGATTTACATAAAAGCACTGCCACTGAACTAAGCAGCAACTGACAGACAGGGTAAACGGGTTCCAGATAACACTTAAATAGCTGTTCTAGTTACACCACATAGAGAGAGGAATATGATCCCTTACTCAAATCCATCAAGAACATTAACAAGAAAAGAAAAAATTGGGTTTGAGCTCTATGACAGCATGTAAAAGAATTAAAAAAACCCCCAAACATTCTGCACAGAGGAGGTAATCTCAACTGATTAGATGCCATAACGATCTTCTCACAATCTGTTAGAAACAAGTAGTAGTTAATAACTTCACAGATTTCCTCCAATCCTTTCACCAGGAAGGAATGGCAGGATCCCTGAAATAGTTTCAAAATCATTACTGCTCTGTCTTCCTGGACCACTGCCAAGAACCTGGAATTTCAGGACACCTGTCAATTAATACATTCATCCTGAAAGCAGGCTCGTCTTCAGTCTTTAAATTTATTAAAAATTAGTGATCATAAAAAGCAATCAGATCAAAAACACATCAAAATTAAAACTAGAAGTGGCTTCTTGAAGGACAACAGTCTTCAGCAAAAAAAAAACAATCATGAAGAGCTGTGTCTCTGCTGAAGTAACTATATACATACTTTGGAAGATGAACTGCATGATGTAATAGACCTTTTTCCATCTCTAGCATCTGTGGTATACAGTAGTAGATGCCAAAATGACTGGCCACCTGATGGACAATTGTGTATAAGAGTCAGATCTAAAGCTTTTCTCTAATCAAAGCTTTCTGCAGGGGTTCTCAGTCTAAGTACAGGCTTCTCATTGATTTTTCTGTAGCTCCAGGATGACTACTTTTAACTCTAAGTTGAAAAATATGAAGTTATGCATTGGAAAAAAAATAAAAAAAACCACCAAAAAAACGCACCACCACAGGTATGATACATATTAAAATGTCAAGGCAGAGGAGCTATTACAATTTAAAGAAACCAATAGATTTCTGACGAATACAAAAATAGTATTTGCCTAAGTTCACAGAGGTTGATGAAATCGAGTTCTGAGAGAAACAGGGAAGAGAAAGAGGAGAAATTAAGGTCACATGAAAACCAAAACGTCAGCTGTCACTGACTTACATCTGAGTTGTTCAAAATTTAAAGGGTACAGCCAATGAAGTTCTAAATTCAACTTGATTTACTAGTTCAAATAAAATTACACTCAGAGCAAAGCTAACTGGAAGGTTGCAATACAGCACAGGGCTGAAATGTCCCTGTGGTTTTGTGGCAGTCTTCCACACGCCAATTCAAAATTACAGTGCAAGAAAATCTGTGATAGTTTGATACCCCACTAAAATTAAAAACATCAAGGAAGAAGAATGAATTTAACACCAAAAACATTCTTTGCACTGAAGTCAGAGAAAATGGAAAATAAATTATTAGTGTGCCAACTGAGTATTACCTAATAGAATGAAGCTGAACAGAACAATTCAAAACACCAAACTGAAGGGCAAAACAACCCACCTAGAGTGATTACCACACTTATCCTTCTCTCTGGCAATTGATCTGCAGATTCACCTTCCTAGGATAAAAAAAAGTACTTGTACCTCAAGGTCTTCTGTATCTCTATCACAGAAACCCTTCTCAGCCAGGCATTTCAAGAACATGACCTCAGACTTCATCAAAGCAGATTATTACACAGTCCTGCTTTTCTGACAACTTCCAACAGTTTAAACTCACCACTTTTTGGTCTGTTTCATGAACAAGGCGAGTAATTAGAAAGAAACCATTAACTTACCAAGGCATGATCAATCTGAGATGCTACTGCTTAGCTATGGCTGTCTGCTTCTACATCAGCAAGAACTTGGGATCACCTTTCTTAAAGGCTACATGTCAAGAGAACACTTATTTTCTGGTTTTTGTCTGTTTGCTTTTTTAAACCAGGGTTTACCAACCAACGTTATCCAAATTTTAAAAGTTTCTCCAGTCTCATGTAATCATCAAGATTAGCACAAGCTCACACAGAAATAACTGCCAGGGACTAATCCCCACAGTAAGGTTCAAGTGACATTCTGACATTCCCTGTTTTTGATGAGCACTGCATTTCAGTGACACGAGTGGGAAACACTTCACACCCCCAACCACCTAAAAAACTACTTCTTGCTCTTTTTAAAGTCTGTCAGTTAGAACATATGAAAAAAAGACTAAACATGAGAGGTAAAGAGAACTTTTTTATTAATTTTTTTTTTTTTTACTAATCCAGGTGTTGAAATAGGATTTTATGGAGCAACTGTTTCTAGTGGCCCAAATCAGCAAACATACAGAGTATCAAATTGCAGAGCAGATATCAACATATGTAATTTAATCCTACTCCCTGAAACCTTACCCAGTAAATTTGATAAAGGGCATAGCCTGAAGCTAAAGACAACTCTACCACAAGCAACATGTCCTGCATTATGTTATGTATAACCACCGGAAGGAAAGCAGACAGAGACAGCATAAATTCATCTTTCATGTGCCTTACAATCACCTATCACACTCTAAAATTTGGGGGGATTTATTTCATCTGGCTTTGAGACATTGCCCTCTTTCTACTACAAAGAAAGTCTGAAAAAATTAGCTTAGGCTATGTGCCTGACTTAGAGGTTTCCTTGCTTCTAATATTGCTTGTTTATGCTAAGAGATCTGCATCAGGTATGCTCCAGCACATTAAACTACATCTACTTCTCAAGAATCCTTTGTCCCAAGCAGGATTCTTGATAACGGCCACCAAGATTTCCTATATCCTTACGAGGTATCGTACCTACAGCACTAGAAAGTTCACCTTCCATAGATAAATAAAGGCTTTGAACTGCTTCATCTGTCTCCTAAGTATATTTTGATGCTGAAAATAGCATAGGCTGTCCATGCATATCTTCTAAATTAAGCCAATGAATCTTGGCACAGGCCCAGTCAAAGGACATACATGCAAGAAACCACATGACCTGAGCTATATAGCAGAATCTGCATTCAAAGTACTCAGAGCTAAGATTTTTTATTTTTTTTTTTTAGCTTTAAAACAAAAACAGACTGGTAAGTTAAGTACAACCACTGAAATGTCTTCATCCTTCTAGTTTTCTTCACTTCAGATGACAAGTTGCAACTCTTGCATCTGTCGGATCTAAATGTCCTCGGCGACAAATCTGAGTGTGAATTAAAGAAATTTCTAAACCAATGGTCATAAAGCAATTTTGCTTCAGAGAAATCTCTGGACATCACCAAAGCCAATCTTCTGCCCAAAACAGGGCTAGACCTGCCTGGTACAAGGCTGGGCATTCCTAAGAAGAGTCTGGCTTCTTCCTGATAGCCCCCATTAGGTTGTTGAAAACCACAATTAATTCCATCCCTACACTTTTTTTCTCCATACTGAAGAAACCCTGCTTCTCTCAGCTTCTCCTTGTATGCCGGAGTAGGATCATCACCACCCTTAAACAGTTACTTGAAAACAGCAGGTCTAGGAGGCTCAAATGAGCGTTCATCCAAGAGAATAAAGAATAGATCATGTAACCGGGGATGCTTTTTTGCAAAGCTGCTAATACAGTCTGTTTTGCAACAGTGAGCATTTGCACAGCGGGCAACTTTCCCAGGAAATACATGAAACTTTTTGATTATGAGATCAAGGTGTCGTATCTTTGAAGGACAATATGAATATTTATTTAAGTCTCATGGGAGACAGACGCTTCAGTTAGATCATTTTTCTATACTCTCAGGAACAGTGCCTGAAAAGGAAAATTATTTTAATCCCTAATTTGAAGTCTCTTTTATTTTGAAAACTCTATTACCATCTAGGTATCCAAACCCATGGTTTCTAGAACAGGCCAACATCTAATTTAAGATAAATGCAAGACGCAAATGAGTAAGGCAGTAACACCCCAAAAACCAACTTCTGCCATGTCTCAAAACCCATAATATTTTATGGCAAGATACTAATGAACTAAGAAAATACATCCGGAAAAGATCTATAGTGCTAACAAATATATAGGCTGAAGAAAGGCACTAGGACAGCAGTTACCATTTGCATTCTTCCAACCTTAACAGTGGGTATGGAAAAATGAAGTTGTTTGAAAACAGAACTTAAGTAGTTTAAAAATGGTGTTGTGGTGTTGCAAAAGCTCTTACCTTCATGGTGAAGCGCCTGTGCTCCATATTGCCCTTTTATTAGGCAACTCTATGCCTGTATCTGCAATAGAGAACCATGAAAGGATCTCCATCTTGTGAATCCCATAATCCCTACAGTATTCTAGACAGGAGTGAAGGATTTCTTCAGTTACCCTAAAGCTGAATCACTGAAAACTTTGAAGGTTGCAAGATTCAAGTGCATTCCCCAATATTTTATTGCACACCTTAGAGTCTTTCTTGTTACCACCTGATGTGGAGAGACATTCCTATCTCTCCTCATCCTGAGGTATCAGCCCTCTACCCAACACATATATACCTACAAGGGTACATACCGTTCCATTTCAAATACAGAGAATGTGCCAGAGACCTTGGCTTTCAGTTATACCATAATTTTGGGTGAGGAGTATCTTCTTGTTACCTAGCCAGCCAGGTTAAGATAAGATTCAAGCAGTACCTGTGCCTTTTAGCAAGATAGGAACAATACACAAGACAGGACACTCTAAGCAAAAAAAACCCAGAAGTACAGAAAAAGGTAAACAACAACCAAAAAAACCCCTATGTGTTCTTCATATTAATGTTAGCCTGACAGTTTCACAGTCAGCTGTGAGCTGGTAGAAGGCTGGTCAGGCCTGTCCCTTGTATCTCATACTCGGTCAGCCCCACTTTCCAAGATCCTCCTTTGTACCAGCTCTAAGAGCATGCAGTGAGTCACTGAGTCATTGATCCTACAGAAATCAATTCGGTTTTCCTCTAGAGTTAGTTTTCAACTCAGATCACCAGGCTGATCCAACTCACCATGGGGTCATGCAATTGCAGGAACCCATCCACAGAAACCAGTAGTCAGGAGGTGAGAGGCACCACATCTCTTGTGATAGCACAATCTTAAAATAAGAAGTCACAAAAAAGAAAGTCTCTATTCATCTGACTTTCTGCAAAATCAATCTGGATCTGATCAATCCTCCTAAACATTTCTTGGTGAATATCCATTAAATAAAACCTTTCTGCCCAGTGGGGGAAAAAAACCAACCAAACAAACAAAACAAAACACATCATCCAAAATAAAAATAAAATATTTTTTTTTCCCCCTCCAAACTAATTTCCTCCTCACCCAAAATATTCTGGCCATTCTTCTTAACTGAAATGTTTCATTTCCTTTCCTTGGAGCCGCAGAAGTCTTTATCAGTCCAGATGTCATCTCATGCACTTGACTAACAATAATAATATTTAATTTCAGTGAATGTTAATATGTTCCATAATTTTTTCTACTACTTTGTACTCAGTATGCATTTTCAGATTGTAAGCAGCCTCTCCTTTGAAATGTCTATTCTAACTTGTTTTGGATATTAGCATGCAGAATAACGCACATAGCTTTTTCACTGGCTCACAATTGCATACATAATGATAAATTTAACAACAGTGACAACTGGTTTGACCCCAACAGTTTCCATTTAGGAACACTGAAACAATTTAGCACTATTCCTTGGAAGATTTCGGTTTGCCATCTTTATATTTAAAAGCAATTAAGAAACTCTTTGCCTAGCCTTTGCCATCAAGCTCCATATCTTCCAAAAATGTCACACTGATGCTGTATTCCCTGTTTAAATATAGACAGCATGTGTATATAAGTCTCTAGGAGGCTTCTCTCTCCCTTCTAACAATCCCCTTTCTCCCATAATACAACATGGAAGAAACCAGGAGTCTGACGATTGCCTCATTCACATGACAGCTCTTGTATATAACCAATGCTTTAGGTGCAATTAAGTGAAAGTAACTGATGATCAATTTCCAGGGATGAACAAGACTGTAAAAAAAAAAAAAAAAAAAAAAAAAAAAAAAAAAAAAAAAAGGCCAAAAAAAAAAAAAAGCGAGAGAGAGGCGACAGTCACCCTGCTTCAGAACAGCCACGGCCATCTTCCTGGGAGTTTCGCCTGTGAATTGAAGACGATTGAGGTGTATGAGGAGAACTAACTTTCCGAGGGCAATAAAACTTTATAGTGACTTTTATGGTTGACAAAAACCTGGAAAACTATGTTGCCAGGTGGGCAGGTATACAGTGATAACTGGAGCATCCCAGGGTGGCTGCCAGCAGCGTATCATTTGTAAATCGTTATCCCCTGAAATCCTAACTGGCCTAGTTGATATAAGGGCGACTACCTGAGGTGTTTTTCTTTGACTAATTGCCTCGGAGGCTTCAAAAAGCAGCGCTCGCTTTCACAAACACCTGGATAGACCTGGGCAGCCCTGCGCTTACTAACAGACTAGCAACTAGACATTGCATTCAAGTACTTTTCCGATAGCTTGGAAAGGGCTCCCGTTAAACGTGGATTTGCTCCGAGACGCTCTTGTCTAGCAGAAGTCCCATCTCGGAGGCCGACGAGACCGCAGGGAACGAGGATGGAGGCAGTGCAGTCATGGGTTTCTGCAGCGGTGCCCGCCGGAGGACGGTGCCCGGCAAGAGGCTTCGCCTCTCCGGGCCGGCACCTTCCCGGGGTCCGCTCCCCGTCTGCCCCGCGTCCTCCCAGGGAAACACCGT
>JAAGNO010008649.1:30030-47424 GCA_033439905.1 Ceryle rudis
CTCTCTTCTGCATTTAAAAAAAGAATATATATATCTAATAATTTTAAAACTGTATCAATTCCTGATTATCATAAAAGACCATTCGAATTTAGATCAATAACATTTTTCCATATCAGTTATTTTTTAACTAACCTTTTCATAGAGAACTTAAATCTCTTGATAATTAAAGTTCACCTCTTTTATATTAGCATTCAGTGTAAGAAGAGCCATATGAATAGAAAGACTAATGTAAGTTAAATAGTATTTTTCCAGAATAAGTATTTCAATGTAAAAAAAAACAAACCCACATACACACACACAAAAAAAACCCCAACAACACAAAAACAACACACAGAAAACTAAAGTGTCTTCTTCTGTCATCCTTTATGGCAAAAACTATTACTGAAGAAATAAGGAGTTAATAAAGCTGTACCTGCTTACAGCTTTTATCTGATTACCTACCTAAAAATGCAAGTTTCAGAACAGAGCATATACAGTGTATTTCATCAGAATCTATCATACTTACCCAGAAGCACAAAACTACATATCATCCTGAAAAATTCTCAAGTTTTTCGGAAGTCTGTTATCTCCACAATATCCAGAGTAATGAATACTCATTTACCTCAAAGAATGTGTAAAAAAAAGACACGTGTTGTTGCGCTGCATGGAAGAGACCTACCAAGACAGTAATGCCCCACTAAGCTCAGCACTACTGCTGCCAGATGCAGACCAGCTCCCACAGACTTTCAATGGTGTAACTCTGCTGTGCTCCCTGAAGCTCCACTTCATAGAGCAACTTTCACATCTGCACTGTGTACAACCCGATCTCAGACAACACTGTACCACAGTATTAAGTTTTTTCCCAAACTCAGAGCAGCTACAAAACTGGAGATTCAAATGTGTGAAAAGGCTCAGCAGAAGCAAGCCCAGGTCTAGCTCACAAGAATTTAAGAGGCAAGAAATTCTTTCAAACCAAAAATCAACTATGTAAGAGAAAGCATCTCAAAATGCTCCCTAGCACATCCTGTACCACCTATTTAATATCTTCACATTCCACCATCACACTTCAGAGCATTATGCAGGAATGCCAAAATCTCATGCACCATTATCTCCTAACCGGTAAGTCACAGACAGTTGAGAATAAACTCTATGTGCAAACAAAAAGTATTTTCTCCCTTAACAGAGAGCAAAAGCTCAGATATTCATACAAGACGCAGTCTGTGACGAGTGTTCTTTATGACTAATGGAGATCATAAAATAAACAAGAAGTCAAATTCATGACTTCTAAAATACTGCAAGAAGCTATGATGACTCTAATGCTTTTCATGCCAATCTTGTAGATAAATACATGAGAATCTTACAACAACAACAGCAGCAAAGACACCACTTCTTTCAAGGAAACATCAGTTTTTGAATTCGTATGGCTGCATAGCACATGTACAGTTGTCAAACCTGGAAACTACTTCCTAGTTAAACGTGTTTGCCAGGTTAAGCATACTGGTCACATCATCTGGGAGGACAGCGAATGTGGAGTTCTCTAGAGAACTGTTTAGAAGGGAAGACTTTTAAAAATAAAGATCTGTTATCAGAAACAAAATGCCCCTACGCACATCAGCTGGGGGTTGTACAGGGACCTTCAGTGCACGGGGTAGTCCACAGCAAGGAGAGCTGGCCCGTCACATGACAGGGAGTATGTGCCTCTGAACACAGCTCTGAGTTCATCCAACTCCCCAGTCAACTAAAAGGGTGAACAGCCATCCAGCCACATCTTCTCCTGTCACTTTTAAAAACTCCTGCTTGGTACTCTCTTCTATAAAGAGTTAATACGAAGCATCGTGAGAAAAAGTATTTTAAGACACTGTGGTATGGTTTGGATCTTTAATGATAATTTTTCCCACTGGAAACAAACAGCTTGCATTCAACTGCCATCGCAATCAACAGCAAGAATAGTTTTTCCTATAAAGTTAAGAGCAACACTTAAAATCTGGCCTCTTAAGACTAATGCAAAGCTTCACTTTAAGGAACAAATAGTTTCTGAAAATAAGGTCCTGATCCATAATCCATTGTCACCATGTGATTAACTGGCCCTGTCACAAACTTCAGGGTTTGGGGAACTCAACGTACCAGGGCACAGGATAGACTGGACGAAGACAAGCTCACCCAAAGCTCAAGCATACCACTGAATCAAAGATGAACCCATCAAGCAGAACTGCAAATTCATGGAAAAAGTAGCCTTGATTTTTTTTGTCATCATAATCTGGTCCACTGAAACTAAGCAATTTAATTCAAAGTAAGGCTCTAGCTAGAACTTCAACTTGTCATACTTTAAGACATTTATCCGATTCTTTTCTAGACACCAGTTTCATTTTTTTCCCATTTCTGAAGTACAAGATAAAAACTATGGTTCTGAAATCAAAAGCAGGTTCACAAACAAGACCATTCTCCTATTCAATGACAAAGTAGGTGGCTTAAATTCAACCTTTTTACACATGTGTATAACCTGTGTAATGACTTACCTCTCTCCCTTTATGCGTCACCAAAGCAGCCAAAGGCTTGGCATAGAATCTGCTGTAGGAAAATCCCAGGCAGCCATACATACTGTTAGCTGTGAGCTTCAAAGCTTTCTGTCTGATATCATACTGAAAAGAAACATAACCAGGAAAAATTATATTACCATAGCCATCAGAGAACAGAATTTAATGTTCACAATTACATTTGCAGCTTTTTATATAGTCTGCAGCAAAGACAGACTAGAAGTGTCTATGCTGTTCTGCAAAGCCGATGAAGGCACTTAAGAGAGTGGAAGGGTGATCAAAGGAGTTCTATAGAACACACCTGTAAATAAAGGTCAGGATTTAAATCTGGCTGTTTCATTAACTGCTTAACTTGACGCCTTCTCTCCACCAGTTTCCTGATTTCTTTAGGCAAAATTCCCATTTCCAGAGATGGGTCCGGAAGCTCTGGAATTTCTTCCTCTTCCTCGACCTGTCAAATGATCACCACTGCTTATTATATTTTTTTGACTGAAGATTTTAATGTATTAAGTGAAAAGCTTGGGAAAAAAACAAATAAAATAAAAAAACAGACAGCTTTTATCTACTCCTGCAGAGCACCCGAAACACAGTTTAGAATGAACAACATGAGAGGCTTTTTGCAGTATTTGCTATTTAGCCCCTGCTGGGGGACAGGGACTAAGCCTGTCTTCTGTCTGGGAGAAACCCCAAAAAGACAGACCAGCAGCAGCAAGAGGATTATGTTTTTTTAAATGTGTATTTTATATATAGTTATGTATATATATATAAATCCAGATAAATAAACCACAAACACTTTCACTCTTAGGTGTAGATAGACATACAAAAGTACACACACAATTCTTTCTGTGCTGAAAAAATCCATCCTTTTTTTATTATAAGTAGCTTTGGCGTTCAGAACTGTAAAACAGAGCACATGCTCTGTGGAACTGATACTTTGAATAATATAACTGGCAAAAGAGAAATCAACACTAACAACAGAATGAAAACTCCACCCCAAGCAACTCTTGATTATAGCAAAACAACAACGTAACAGAAAGCACATATTCCTCGTTAGCATAACCAAAGAAGTGGTTGCTCAGCAAAAATGGAAGGAAATTTCCAAGCACAGTGTAAGAGATGGAAATACACAAAGAAAGGGCAATACAGACACTACCAGACTGGCAAGTTTAGTAAAGCATTCTGAGAAGAACCGTAACAAGAAATGACACAGTGACAGAAATCAAAATGAGCTGCTTCAGTTTGAAGCACATTTAAGAATGCAGGATAAATCTTCAGACAGTTTGGAGAACTTAGTGACAGAGTTCCGCATACTCTTTACTTTTTCCCTCTTTTCTTTACTTCTGCTTTGGTGCTGGTATTTCAGTTGTTATGGGACTACTTATGCACCACACACTAATTCCAACCTGTGAGCTGACACCAGTTAAAAAGAAAAAACTCAGGTTTAGCCTTTAGACCTGACCAGCTCACTGCTTCAGTTCACAGCTCAGCTCCACCAACTGCATGAGGAAATGAGAATAAGCAGACATGGATGAGCCATGGCTAACACAGCTGCTGAGGAAACAGCACATGGAACTACACCTTCAGGAGGTTTTTCAGTTGTGTTTAACACAGTTGAAAGATGCATTAAACAGCACGAATTTCCATGAAGCTCGTCCCACAGCCGATGTGGTCACAGTACCACTCCCCGACACCGCCCCCCCCTCAAGGCACACACTTTGTTTTTCTAATGTCTAATAAGAGTGGAGCTCATATTGCATTCTTGCCTCCAGGCAGAAGCATGGGCCTTGAGTCTCCCTCATTCAGGTATGTTTGAGTGAATTCTGTAGCAAATTAACTTTAGGAAACCTGTACCAAGTTAGGATGAAATTGGTCAAGGGGTTCAGAAATTGCTAGGAGGACCTAGGGCTGAAAAAGGACAACAGAGCCTTGCTAAAAATCTTGTTTCATGAGGATACAAAGATTTTATTTACATGGAAGAGAACTTACCAAGATTCTGTATTACTGAAAGTTACATGACAGAAACACAATATTCAAAAGGTCCCAAACCAAAACATGCTCTGGTTCATCTTTAAACAAATATCACTGAAGTGTGAGAGGGAGGAGAAAGAAACAGCATCAAACAAACAGTGGAAAAGAACACTTTCTTAAAAAGCTAATTCACAGAAAATACACTTAAGACAGTGTAACTTAAGTCGCAAGTTAAAGCACACAAACCTCTGCCCTTTTCTGTGCTTCTGATGACAGTCGTGGCACTGTGGTAAAGCAGATGTTAAACTCCTGGATAATCGATGGGTACAAGCTGTTGAAGTCGAGAAGCAAAATAAACTTGTCATAAAAACCTAAAACAGAGTTTAAAACAGAAGTCATAATTACTCAGTCTCCCTAAGGACTTAATCCAACTCCACAATTAACATTTAAGTGACAGTAATACAATGCACCACACTTCCCTTAAAGTAGCTGTTGAGGTGCACCACTACCCTTTATAGAAAGCTGTCAGAAGTGGAACGATCCAACCCCATTAACTCACCAGAGTTGAACAGATAGCTTCTGTGTTACTATAGGACACTTGTACAGTTTTCTCCACATAGAGGAGAAACTGAAAGAAAACTTACGTGTCCATTAGAAAATTATATACAGATATAGAGTCCTAATTCCCCACAAGACCATAATCTTCTCCCCAAAAAAACTAAGAAAAAAATATTAAATCACAATAGTAATTCCACAATCAGTGTTGGGAATTTTCCTGTATTCAACAATCCATCCCCCACAAACCACCACAGCAAACTCCCACAAGATACAAATCTCTCTGTGTTAATATAACCTACCTGGCTCTAACTTCATAGAAGAAAGAAAATTGCCACATCTTACCCACTTTGGGATCCAAGACTAAGCCCCCAGCATATGCTGCTTTCTTTTTCCCTATCTTTGATTTATTCTGATCTTCAAAATCTTCATCTTCATCCACCTACATTTGGCATTTAAAAAAGTCATTATCTAGTCTCCATCATTTCTGTACTGTTGGAGGAGTTATTTTTGGCAAATCAAGTATGAAATTGGGAGCCAGTGCATAGAGTTCCTTTTAAAACACATGCAAAACATGATGTTTTCATCATGATCCTTATTAAAGCTCTCTACATGTCAAAACAACATTCAGATCAACTCCTGTAGGAACAAACCGCTAACGAGAGATTACAAAGATCTTAAGGAATTTTCATCATTCAACACAGGACTAGCATGCATTTTCTAGATGGCTTGTAAAAGTCAACACTGGGAGAAAAATCAAACTCACGACCCAGAAGCATTACAGTCCAATTAAAATGTAGGTTTTGAAAATACAATGGCTGGGCTTTAATGAAACAAAAACATTACTATTGAACTAAAGAGTATTTTGCTATTTGTCTTCTTGTAGTAAGAATTTTTGTCCCAGACCATTGCTATTCTCAATCATTTCAAATTGTGGCACCGCTTTGATGCAACAATACAATCAACAGAACTCATTGCTTTGGAATTTGCTGTTAAAGTAAAGCTAAAAAGCAAAATACAGTGAAATACAAACACATTCTCAAATTTTCATTTGTTTACTAACAAACACGTGTATGTTTCTATAAGTATATTTACACTGATAATATTGAAGGGATTTTTTTTTTTTAATATGCTTGGATATTTTAGCCAGATTCTCAAATCACCTACCTTACAAACTATACTTGAAATTCTGTTCACCAGCAGAATAATTCTACTGCAGACGTGCAGCTGTTAAGCAACACAGACTACCTTCTTCTTTATTATAGAGGCAACTAGTTTATTTCAATTTTAAAATAATAGAGTAACTGAGTTTCCACAGATCTGTGATATAATGGAAAAGATGTTACACTGTTGCTTTAAAGCATACACTTCTCCATTATCATCTCAACAAACAAATTAAATTAAGCATAAGCTGTAGCATTAATTTATATCTAAAACTGTGTATGTTTGGGTTTTCTGTGCTCTCGCACAACAGTAATATGCAAAAGATAGAGGAATGGAGTTTTTCCTTTTAAATAACAATTGTTGGAAAGAGTAAAACTGGACCCACCAGCTTCTGTGGAGGCTTTTTAAAAACTTGTTTGTCCGGCACTATGTAGTCTTTTTCATGAAACGCATGAAGCAGCAAGAACTCATTACGTTCAGATCGTCCGCCCATCATTGTCCTTGACTATAGAGAGGGACACGAGAACAATTCAAGGCAGAGTATAGAAAACACTGACATACAAAATTAGACTAAGCAACGTCCTTCAACTATTTATAAGTTCACTTAGCTTAAGTTCACTTAACTATTAATCTGTATCATCACCACGCACAAAACTCAAATGTGATACTTTAATGGAAGTTTTACATTATTACATGACTAGATCACCAAGCTCTCACACTCATCATAGAAAAAAAAATTACAGCATCATATATTCTCAGTTGTGTTTACAATTCAAAACTAGCAAATCAAACGGAAAACGCAGAACTGGTTTTGTGGGACTACCGGGGGGTGGGGGGGGAGGGGTAGAAGTAATAAAAATGTACCATGACATTCCCAGAGATGTTTGTTATTTGAAGAGCCAGTGGCAGAACATTTAGCTCACACATAATCTGGAGAATGAACTTGGCATCTGTCCAGGTTTTTTCCAGCATGAACATTAAGCGAGGAGAATCACTGGGAAAAGAAGAGGGATGGCCTAGTAATGTAAAATCAGCCTCCTTTTACTCTGTAGCAGTCTAGACCAATGTGCTGTATGGAACACATGGTATCTGTAGCACACCAGTGTTGAACTATATAGTAAGCTCTTTTATTTAAAAAAAACATACACAACCCAACAAACAAAACCGAAGCCTGCATATCCTATTAGTGTATCTAAACCAATGCTTTCACAAACAAATTTGCTTCACACATAACAAGCCACCACCCACAAGTAGCTTGAAACATTATAAAATACTGTTAAGATAATATTTTACTTTTCAAATACCCATATGCTAAGTCAGCATCTTCATGACAAATAAAATAAGGAAATATGAAATTGTGTAACAGGGAAACTAGATCCTCTACTTTCCAGTGAAGTATTAAAAACACAAATCAACAACATACTTGTACATGTTTTGAATTTCCTCTGGTAGAATTGTTATCCTCTCTGTTTTCAAAATCTGACGGACCAGTTCAGACAAATGGTAACTTTTGCAACGAATTAATTCTTTAGCAGAAATTTCTACATCGCAGATCATTCGACCACAGGCAGCATTCCTTTCAGCAAACCCTCCTCGACCCTTAACCATATCACACAAGGAGAGAAAAGCCCAAACAAAATGAAACGTACAAACATCAACAAAGACACCTATCCAAAATACATGCTAATAGGACTTGGTCAAGTCAGTTGGTCACTAAATATTTTAATGCTCTAAATACTCTGCTAAATATCACTAATACTTGAGCTTTATAAGTATGCCCTAAAGAAATCCATGATATCTTTCGGTATACGTGGATATTAATAAGTAGATACTTAACTCTCATTACTAGTTAGATCTCATTTGTTAAAACTGTCATGCCTTATTTATTTATTTATTTATTTATTTATTTATTTTCTAACTAGGATAGTCCCAACAGGAACAAGGCTGTGGATTTTGTTTTTCTAAGGCTATTTTTTGTACTAACAACAGGATAAAGAAAGTCCCAGAACAAACCACATACAAATACTCATCTTAGCCTGTCAAAAGGACAGGAACAAGCAAGAACATGGCCACATTCGGCATGTCAATACTCCAAGCCTCAAACACTGTCCTCTGAACAAATACGTACCAAGAACTACAGAATTATTAACTCAGCAGCTCCCTGTGCGATGATTCACCAATCAATCCAAATTACATTTTCTCATTTTACAGTTATAGCAGACAAAGCCTGTTACAGCAAAGACTATTGCAATTAATCTGTCATTACCATCATCTAAGTTGAGATACGTAAACTAAATTAGCCTAACCTGAAAATTAGTTTAGCTTATTACTGTAATAGAAGCAACATAAACATTCATCATTTCTGATCTGGGACACACGAAATTCAGCACGACCAATAGTCAAAATACATCAGTGTCACATTTACAATTCCTCAGCAAAATTAATTCATTGTTAATCACACACAACATCAAAGAGCTTAAAAGACTTAAGCAGTCTTATTACCCCAAGCTTTGGCATATTGGACCTCCTCAGTCGACCTATCTTGGACCAGTGAGGGACTTTGCACACATTAATTCTTTGAAGCAGCACTTCCAGATCAAAGCCATAAATATTATGACCCTTGCAGCGGAAAAAATAACAAAAAAAGGTTACAACAAATGTAAATTGAAAGACTACTTTAACATACTCAGTATTCCTTTGCCCTTTGTGGTTTTTTCTAACTAATTGATGGCATTATCTCTCTCACAGAAAGCACTTTCTAAAGGAACGTTCATCAACAGTACTCATTAGTCTTAACACTAACAAGGCTGTTCAGCAGAATACCAAAATCAGCTCTATAACTGGCTCATAGCACACACGATTCAGCTTTATGCTTTGATACCAGAGATTAGGATTTAAAGCTTTCTAGATAAAAAACCAAACCAAACAAACAACAAAGCAACACATTCCTTATACAGCATATAAACTTAGCTATGAGTAATTCTTTTTCCCTCCATCCGTGAAAGTCTCAATATTGACATCAAAATAACATATTTTTCTTTTCCGTTGATACTACAACAGGCATAGCTGTTAAATCTGGACAGGAAGATGCTGCAACCAATATTTACGTATCAAAGCACTCCAGCAATATCTGCAAAGCTTAAGCAACACTAAGGACATTGATGACCCTGGTCTGTAACCTCAGCTGAAAATAAAAAGCTACCCTGATGAGCATGAGTCTCCATGGACCAGTCAATCACCAGGAACTGCAGGCTCACTGAATCAGATACATTTGCATAGCACAACACTGTGCTATAGAAGAAGCTCCATAAAATCAGCAGCAGCATTACAGCCACGGCAGAGGAGTCCCACCTATATAGATATATCTTGATTTTCAACAGCACTAATTAAACCAAGTGCAAATTAAACTGCTACCACAGTTCTGCTCTTTTTAGGATTAGAGCTCTTGCATCTCTACTACTGGCATCGTCAATTTAAAACCACTGGCTGCCAGTCTTTCCCCTAATTCCTTCCCATAACCACCAAGAAACTCTGTGTGAATACCAGATACCAGCTGCAGGGGCTGAAAATGTCAGGAAACTGACTGCTCACTTCAGCCTTCTCCCACCACTTAATTATTTTTATATACCTACAGAAGAGTAACAAGTTGCACATAACCAACGTCAGGTTTATAACCAACATCACACTGTCTTCAAAATGTCATTAAATGAAAGTCAGGACTATACATTAATTAAACATATGAAAAAAGGAAAATGAGTAATTATAACAGAAATATCCTCAGCTGCCAATACAGTAGAAAACATAAGAATGCTTATTACAGAACTTTGCTTGGATCCCATGGATTTGTGTAGGCTATCATTGTGATTTACAGCATAAAGACAACGTAAATGGTGGCACAAATGATATGAGCATCCGAACTGAAACAGACTTAAGTACACCAAGAGTTCCTATTTTTCTAGAAAATCACAACAATTTTTTTATTGTGGTTAGTCTGAGTATAAAAAAAAAATAAAAATACTTGTTTCAGGTACTATGGAAATACTGCCTATTTCAGGTATCATGGGAAATAATAGGATGTATAAAATGCTGTCAGGGAAAATTCCGTATCGTCTTAGTATCAAAGTATACCTGCTGTCTTATAAGCAAATTCAATTCACAAGGCAGCCTAAGATAAACATTAAAAAACCTATAAGGGGACAAAAGAAAAAGAACAAAGCTGACCAGCTGACAGTATGCTTTAATTTAACTCTCAAAGTCGCAGAAGTACTCACCACAACAACATCTGGGTCAATTTTGTGAATCTTTGCAAGGAAAAATCCCAGCAGTGTTCTCTCTGTTGCAGCAATTTCTATTTTAGCATTCTAAAAGGAGCAAGAGAGCACCTGATTTCAATGACCCAATAAGTTTAAAATGGAAACATCTTCTCTCCCCTACTAGTTACAAGACAATAATAAAGCACTGCAGAGTTCTCCCTTTCCTCCTATAATTCAAGGCTTTTTGTTCTCACTCCCATAGACATAGACAGCTTTCCTCGGAGGCTTTTTTCCATTTTGCTTTTGTATGCAGGTGTCTAGTGATATTTTAACAGCCTTCGAAGAATCAAGCACACCAGGAAAATGCTCCATGTGCATCCCTCTCTCGCAGGCTTAAGATCACACAGAAACAGAGGAAAAACACAAATAGGTTACTTTATTACTCTGTCAGCTCTCACAGTGCCCTTCACAAAGGATGCCTTCTAAACTTTGACAGACTTTACCCTCCAAGGAAAGAGGAAACACTCCTGCTTTACTACAAGTACATAGTCAGGTATAATGAAAATGAACCACAATAATAGCAACCTCTCTGCAAAAAACTTTCCAACTCTGTCTATTTCACAAGCAGTACTGATTGCGCAGAGCCCACCTCTGGTTTTACAAGCAACACAGAATAAATATTTGGATTTAGGTTTGCAGAGTGGAAAACTAATGAAATTATCATGCCATTCCTTTGAATATTTCTCTTAGACAACTTACCCAAAGAAACATGGAATTTCATATTTTAAAAAGGTACTGCAATCAGAAGGCTAACAAAATGAAATTACCTTCTTTTTAATAGCTTCTTTGAAGTCATATGGAAAAATGCAATCACTTGGTTTGGAAACAGCTGTAATAGAAATTATATTTCTTCTTACACGCAAGTTGTATTTTGTACCCACCCCATAAGCATTAACTCACCACAAAGGGAGCTAAAGAAAACTAATCTCTAATTCTAAAAAGCTAGCTTTATATGAATACTTGTCTTTAAGATAATTGAGTAATTAGTAAAATATTAAACAATTTTAATCAGTCACATTTGAGGTTATCATGGGAGATTAAAACTATGGTCCACAGCTTGCAGAGAGCTTCCTCTCACAAACATTCAACACTCTTCATCACTTCCGACTGGGATCTGAATCTCAAAGTTGAGCTGATCTTACTCAAATGACACTGCCGTGATTTTTTTTCCTAAGAAAACTTGTTTATAAATGTTATAATTTTTTTTCCAATTCTTTTCAGAAGAACGTAACTGAAAAATAACTACATGACTGTAAATAAATGGTCTAAATTAATGGATGAAGAAAGTAATCAAGTTATGATAAAGTAAAACTGACAAAAATCATAGGAAACTGTACAGAGCAGGGTTATTTCACATCATCTCAAACTAAGATGTTTTTCATAAAAACTTCAATAAAAAGTGAGTAACCAATGAAGTTAAAAATAGGGAAAAAAGCCTGCTTGGAGATGAAACTTTGCCACTTACCTATTCTAAGCCATTACTGCTGGATTGACAAAATGAGGTAAATAAAAAAAAAAAAACCAAAACAACCCACACACAAAAAGCCCACACACAACCAAGAAACACGACAACAAAAACAACTCCAAAGGAATTATTTTTCTACTCATAAACTGTTCCAAGTACATACCACAGAAGTGTGTCTGAAAAGGAGGCTGAGGTGGAGCCTTATCCAGAGGAAATTTCTGATGAATCAGAGCTGCAATAGCCACAATCTATACCATAAAGATACAGAAAACACAACTTCATAAACATCACTATTATCAATCCCCATTTCTTCCCTCCCTTCTTTTTCAGTTTCCTCATCTCTCTTCTCTAGTTTCTACGGAAGACCTTTTTAAATTAAATCCCAACTACAAGTATGATAAAATATTTATTAAAAAAATAAATAAATGGGATCTGCAGTCACTGTAAATATTCTCACCAAACACTTCCCATGCTGGTGAGACCTGGTAAAAATTTCTTTGAAAAGCCTGCAGCACAGGAAAATTATTCAACAGTAAATACATTTCAACATGTTTTATTAGGTGAAGCTCTTCCAAGCCTTAGAAAGTTTTCAGTATATGCCAAAGAACAAGACCAAATGAAAATGAGAGCAGATTACTTACCTCATTCTGGTGCGTCTTTGGGTTCTGAGTGGTCTTCATGCTGAGGGACATGACCACAAGAGGAGGAGGAGGAGAAAGATCTTTAACCACGTTCACCAAGCTAGGCTTCATGGCCACAGCTTCCACCTTACACCAACTGATTGACTGACTTGAAGGCTCTGAGGAAACAACACAAACCACCTTCATTCTTCTAGGAACCACAGGTAAGGCTTTGCTAACAGCACAGCTACACAGAGCACATCCCATTAATGTTCTGCACTTGCAGGATAGTCCAACACCCAGACCAGTCCTGCCTATTTTCTGGTAACTCCCTGGGCCCTGACTCCTCAAGTCAGAAGCCTAGTCACACCAAGGGCTCTTTAACACCAAAGAAGAGAGAGATTTCTACTGAGGTCAGAAAGATACATAATGCAAAACAATACTTCAAGCAGCTTTATACAGATTCATATCAGAGAAAGATAAAAGCCAAGTGAGCCTAACTCTAGCTAAATTAACATACCACCCCCTAGCATCTAATATTATAGTCAGTCCAAAGTGAGAAAGCCTCATAAAAACTAAATCATTTTGTACTATAATTATAAAAAGTTATTATTATTAAAAAAAATAAGTGAAATGAAAGAACACTCAGAAATTTCTCAAATGCTACAGAAAAGGCAGAGTGCTAATCAAAAGAATTTTGATCTAATGAGAACAAGAATATATGACTGACTGAAATGCACCAGATAATTAATTCATTTAGATATAGAAACACAATTATGGCAATAAGGAGATGGGGGATGTCATAGGAGAGATCATCCTCCCCTGGTAGTATAAGCTATCCTAAAATGTAAAGCAGACCACAGAAAGTGCACAAGAACTTTAAAAAAAAAAAAAAAAAAAAAAAAAGATAAATAGATACATAAAATAGACACGTTCACCCATTATTAACATTGAAGACTTTTTTGGTCTGTAATTCTTCACTTGCTTTTAAAAAAAAAAAAAAGTGATCACTCACAAGAGATGCTCATAAGGTAACTCACTACATGCCATAAGAAGTAGAGGTTACATTTCTGACAGATTAACTTTTTGAAGACAGCTGTTGGTAGACCTAGTTATCTTACTGCCTGCAAAATTATTTGACCCCTCTCTGGAAACCCACATATCTTACCTTCTCTCATTTCCCTTCCTCTAAATGCAAACAGGTAACTGACTAAACTATCTTCATTTATAAAACACTGGTGATGTCCTCAAAGGAAGACAGGCAACCAATTGCTTAATACCTTTTTCCTTTGATTTTCAGTATCTTAACAGACAGAGTTTCAACTAGCACTCTATAGAGCAGTGGTCTCCAAAGTGGGGTGTATGCACCCCAGGGGTAAGACAATTAACTGGGGTGTGGGAAGAAAGTATTTTCTGTAGCATTAATAAATAAACAAACACTTTTAAAACTGTTTATTTCATATCCTTGTTATAGTTTTTTTTTAAATTCCTGGTTTTGTGATTATTTTATAATGTATTGGTACAGTAGTACATGTATATAATTTGTAAATAAGTATCTATATATTGAAGGTACATACTCAATTTTTTTACAGACAGGTGTGCAATCTAACAAGTTTGGAGATGGCTGCTCTAGAAAAGCTCTGATGCTATCTAGCACTGATAGTCAAGCTGCAAAGACAGCTTTATTATGAATAGTGATAACAGTTTTTGAAGAAGTGGTAGGAGTCTGACGAAATTATTTGAGACTTGCTTATTCTAAACCTTCCAGGCTTATCCCTAATACTGTCTATGGGAAGTATGGAAGGGAAGCTACACAAGAAAGCAAAAACTTTCTGATAAACTAAACACACTCTCATAAGAAACAAACAAACAAACACAGACCCAAACAATAACACACAATAAGAAGTTAGGAAATGAACTTTAGCTCAGTATACAGTGCTTCAGGGTATGCACCAAAGAGCAGCTGCTAGGCACTGCCTAGTTCCCTCTCACGGCCAAAGTTATAATCTCATCGGTATAGTGTGCAACTTGATATGGATAGAGCTTTCACTCGGAAGAGTAAGTTAAAATTTGTACTAGGCAATGAAAATTACACAGATAAATTGCAAGATTAATTTACAAAATGATAATTATCAGTACAATTTAAATCTCCCCTCCTCCCTCCAATCTATCATTATGTGTGTTTTCCAGCAACCAAGTATTTCACATGCAAAACACCATACGTGGATTTTTTATTTCCAGCCAGCATGGTCCTTTGATCTTCCTACTCATCAAGAGAAGCTCCAGGCTAGAGGTGTTAGTTCCAAACACGTGTGAAAATGTTTGTCCTTTCAGATCTTGGGGAAGCCGAGGGCATTCAGCCTAACAAATAACAGAAAGCAGTGAGTCATTTCACCCCACAGAAGTTTTCAAGGTTGACACAATATATTCAGACAGCACCTTAACAAAACTACACAATGCCTGAGATCACTGTAATTTCCCACAAGGAAAGCCTTAACCTCTAATACTATAACAGTAACTGAAGAAATTACACTACTGACTCAACTTAAACAGGTGCACAACAAAATCAGGACAGTAATGCAGAATTGTACTGAAACAAAAGTTTTTTATCCATACTGGATAAAACACAGAAGTATCATCATCAGCCAAGACTGCAACAATGTTCAACGACCATCTGAGTAAAAACTGCTCGTGCTGTAAGCTTAATTAGTTACAGCTTTAATCTTGTCTGTCATATAAAGACTGGATAAACTAAAGAGAAATTTGAGGTAGCTACCAAATCTCTACGGGATGCTGCTTTTGCACCTAGAACTACTAAAAAACACGGTTTAAAATGGCATTATCCCAGCAACTGACCCAGTAGGTTCAAGAGTGCTGAGTCTCTTAGTTGACTTGGTTTGAAATGTACTTTTGCTAATGAAGAATAGCTACTGATGTACTCATAAGGTTTTTTTTCCATCTTTGCCGCTCAGTGTTACAGCTCTTCAGCAAGTCTTTCTCACACAGCTGCTATTTGCAAGAGCCATATAAGCAGAGATATCTGCTACATACTGGACATGGAGTGAATAAAATATTTAAGGGTAGTAAGTGGTTTAAAACATGTTACTGTACTTTATGCCCTGATCCAATACAGCTCAAGGGTTGTTTGGCTGATTAGTTGATTTAGTGGCAAGGTGCTAAGAAAAAAGACAGGCTAACTGCCAATACAGATTGCTGTAATTCAATAAGCAAATTATAACTGACGTGAAGGTGGGAGGAATGAAGTAGTTGTAGGAAGTATTTTTTCCCCTCAAGCTTTATTTACCCAAATAGAGCTAATGCTAACAAACCAACATGTTATAGGTTACCTGGTAATGACCTGGTTTTGTTAAGGACTAACCAACATATAAATAAATGATACCAGAAAAAAACAGAAGCTTAGGTATTAACCTCTTTTTTTTGTTGCCATTTACTACAGGACAATGAGAAAGTAACTACACACTGCAACAGAGGTACAGACACTAGCTATTAAAGATCAAATCCTGCAAAGTTAATAATTTCTTTTTAGTAAAATCATAGAATTCTTAATTAGGTTCTGGTCTTTCATCAGCTTAATTATACTCACCGAATCTTAATTATACTCACCGAATATTTAACTTCTAAGTATTCAGATTTGGCTGGAACATCCGGGATCTCAAAAGCATAATATTTTTCCACTTTCTATATAAAACAAAGATATTATTTTTCAGTATCTCACAATTGAATACTCATTCTGTACAATAAGAAAGCTAATGAAATAAAGGCCAAACAAAACATACATCTAAAATATCATGGGCTTGATTATATATTACAAATTCTGCAACTTATTATAACCATCTAAAATAGTAAGAATGTTTTAGTATCTGTATTTAATCACTTTAGGTTTTCTTAGCATGAAAAGTTTCTACAGAACTGATTTACAAGTATACTAACTGTTACAAAACAAAAAAAAAATTACAAGCTTAATAGCTAAGGAAACTCAAAATAAATTCACAGGCTTCAGACATACTCATGAGAATCAGTGATTGCAGACCACCACAAAATCTACAGGATGCTACGGGAGACAGAGTTGAAAGCCTTACTGAAGTCAAGATAAACAACAGTTCCCTGCTCTCCCTTTGTTCACCAAGCCAGTCATCTCTTTGTTCATAGAAAGCTACAGCTTGGTCAAGTGCCATTTCCCCTTTGTAAATCTACACTGAAGATGCTCAAACACCTTCTTGGGACTTGGATGTCTGAAAACAGTTCTTTTCACAATTAGTTGCTCCATCCCCTTTTCCCAGGGCCTCAGGTAAGGCTGTTCAGCCTCCAGTTCCCTGGTATTTCCTTCTCCTTGCCCATCTCAAGGATAGCAGTGACGCTGTCTTCCTTCCAGTCCTTGGAACCTCCCATAATCGTCATGTTTTCACACCGCGTTTCCATGATCCCAGTGAAGTCACAGCCCCGTAACTACATGCAGACTTGTAATTCCTCCTCTTCGTTACCTGTGCTGTGTGCATTAGTGTACAGGCCCTTTAGAGAGGCACACAGTCCTCTCTAAAAGTACCCATCCTGACGATGCCCTGAAAAATTGCGAGAGATTTCGCCATAACATTGTCCTGTAGGCACTCCATTATTTACAGGGATGTGCTTGAAGAGGGACGCTTTTGGCCCTGCGTTGTTGGTTATGTCTTTCCTGTTCACGTCGTGCTTTTGTTCACATCACCCTTTGCTTCGCACTGTGGTTTGCAACTGCCTGATGGACACGCTCCCCTGGCCCCTGTCAGTCCTGGTTTAGA
>JAAGNO010008650.1:0-17747 GCA_033439905.1 Ceryle rudis
CGGGCCCCGCCGGCGTGTCCTGGGCCCCGACTGCCCTCCTGGCTCGGCCCGGCAGCGCCTCAGGGCCGCTGTAAGTGCGGACGCGGGGCCGCCTGGCCGGCCCCGGAGCTGGGCTCCAGTCGGCTCTTGGGGCAGCGGGGCCGGCCGCGGTGCGAGGCCCTGCTGGGGCCTGCGCCGGCTCCCGCTAGGCCTGCGGGCTCGGAGGCCTCGTTCTGTTCGCATCGCGTCCCTTCCGGAGCCCGCTCCAGGCGGGGCTCGCCGGGGCGGCCGGGTCCGCTCCACCGTCGCTGGCCGACCTCCGGATCCGGTGCTGCGAAAGAGGAGTTCGACAGGCGCAGGACAGCTCCCGTGGCTCGGCATCTGAAATCTTAAATGCTCCTTTTTTTAGGCTCCCTCCGCCCCCTCCCCCGCTTGTTAATACATCTGAAGACCGAACTCCCCTCTATGCACTGAAAGGGAACCATTTCCTATTGCAGGAAAACTGGACAAAGCGTTTGTCTCAGAATATTCCGTGGTTTTGGGATGTTAAGCGTTCATCTCTTTACCACTGCAATTATTTTCAGCTTGGCTGAGTTCAGAAGGGGAGATGGGAGACTAGGGGTGGACTGATGGACAGGAGAGACCCGATCTGCCTGAAATCATGTTCCCCAGTCTTCCCCGTGCACTGCAGGATCATGATAAAGGTTTTTTTCGCTAAAGTTATGCAAAATAACATTCACATTAGAAGATACATGTTGCTGGCAGAGTCAGCCGAACAGCTATGTGTAAATTGTGCGCTACGTTTAAATAAAAACATCGGCCTTGGAAGGAGTAAATAATAAGAGGCCTCTGGTCTGGCAGCCATCTTACTGGGAGCAGCACATGACGCTGGTAATGCTTCAGCCTGGCATCAGGAGTTACCTGGGGCAGGTTGGTAAAAACACAGCGTTACCAGTAGCTGATGATAATGTGGAACTGAGTTTTAACTCAAACCCGACAACTAAGGAACAAAGTTAAATTGACTTCTACCGTCAGGCCTTTTTCTTCCCCTCTGTTTTTGCCAAAGGAGGAAATCACTTCCGGTGTGACCGGTGTTCTTCTGGCAAATGTGGCAGGGAAATGTGTTTTGAAAGCCTCTTCTCCCTTAAGATTTTAATTAAAAAGGTACATATTTTCCCAAATGCATACGCTGTGTTGATTTTCAGCAACTTGCTGTGTAATTACATTGTAATTACAGGTTTACATCATAAAAAAAGACCGGCCCTTTGGGTCATTTGCCAGTAAATTTCAGGAATGTGGCTGCATTAGCTCACATCTTCATGGGCATTCCTCAACAGTGCTCTGTAATGTGTAGCCTAAGATCTTGTAGAGTCTTTTCTAGAGGCTTTTTTTTTTAAATACTTACACTAGGAAATGTATAGAACTTATAATTTTGTTCAAGTCTTTGTTTTATTTGATGAGTCTTTGAGATTTCTGTAATGCTCTCAGTCCGGTTTCGCAATATTCAGTGTTTTAATCAATTGCAGGTTTTAGTTAAGCCACGTTTTTCATGTTGAATCTTTATCAGTAACTGCTTATTCCATTCTTCAATTTAATAGGGAAAAAAAAAAAAAGTCAGCCAAGCTTATTTTACAGCCCAGATGTCAGGCCTTCCTAGTGCCTCCTAAAACTGGAACTTAATCGTATGCTGCCTCCTTTCAAAGCAAAGACCAATCTTGCAGAAATGATGGAATTTTAACGTCTGATCCATTTGTAAAACACAAAACACAGCCCTCTACGTGTAACGTGCAGCTGAAACGTTCAGTTTACCTGGTAGGCTTTTGTTGGAAGTGCCTTGCAGTGCATCGCATCGTGCTTTTATGTTTCTTAGTGGTTTATCCCTTTTAATGCAGGAAGTTACGAAGTGGTTTAAACAGGCTTGATTTAATATCTTAATGCACTTAGATTTTTATAACGTCCTGGTGTTTTCTGTCTTTGGCACTCAGAAAAGCAGAACAGTAATAATTCCTCCCCTCGTACACCTCAGCGGGTTGAGGGGTGGTTGTTTGGGTTTATTTTTCTTTCTTTATAGTTAACATACCAGATATTAAGAGTTACTTTTTTATCTTTTTTGGACACTTCCAAACTTCTTGTCCTTTTAGATTGCAGTGGTTCATCCCTAAAGGGTTTGCAACGAGTCTCACTCGCTAACTTGAATTTCTCATTCATCCTTTACCGTGCTTGATATCTCAGTGCTGCCACTTGTGCCTCTGGAAAGCAAACGCCTGCATTAGATTTTTTTCATATCTAAATAACCAATTTACCAGTTTCTGGTGTATCTTTGTTCAGTGCGGTTTCTGTTTGCTTTGTAGTGCGCTTGCATAATTTCTGATTAACCAGATTTCAAACATTTTGTTCTAATTTTCCAACAGAAGTCAGACTGAAGGTCTTTTGAAGCTCGTTGCTAAACAGTTACCATCACCACAGGGGTGTGCTGGCATATTAAAGCAAAGGGAAAAGAGGAAGAGCAATTAGGACTATGCAGAAAGACTTAATCATTCCTTAAAAGCTGTCAAACTGGATTCCATCTGTAACCAGTCCCTAGATCAAATCTTGCTCATCCTACATTTCTTGCTTCTACAAATACACTTTGTGTATAGGTCCTGTCTTTTATTTCTCTTGCTATAGAGTGTGCAGACTTGGGCCGTGGTTCTTCAGGCATCGAAGAGAAAGGGGAAGGGTAACACTTCTCTTACTACCAGACTTTATTATACAGCAACTTTGACATTTCCACTTGTGTATATTTTCTGGTGGTACTTTGATGGCCTTTAAAAGGAAGATACCATTTCAAATTCTCCCAGTGTAGGGGAGGTGCTCTGGTCACTGTATTTACAGGCCCTCAGAGTATTGATCATCCTGTCTCTGGCCCCTGAGTTCAGGGTCTCAGTGTTACTGCTGATAAGACTTGTAGGATCCTGGTATACACTTAAGCTACAAACGTATTCCTTTGTTTTAGAAACTGGGATATTGGGAAGTTGGGAGTGCGAATATGAGGTACTTAGTGGCAGTAAACAGATTTAAATGTTGAAACCCCAGTAGCTGAAACTTAAAATTCATATTGATGTTGTGATTTTAGTTCAACGTGGACCATGTAAAAGAATTAAGCTGCACATTTGCAGTTTACCCAAGTCACTATCACAGCTTCTCTACTGGCGTTACCGGTCAGCAGCCAAATGCAGCGAGGTATTGCCACTTGTATTGCTTAATGTAAGGAATCTTAAATCCTATTAATAAACCCTCAAAGAGAAGGAAGCGTTTTAACACTTTAATATTAAAGCACTTCCATTTGACAGCTTATCAGTGATGACACAAATTACAGCAGCGTGTTAATGGGTTAGAGATTTTTCTAATCATGTAGATGATTTTTAAATTAATTAGCAGTGCTTGTGTTCCTGTTGTTTAACAGTTGAGGGGTTTTTCTATTGATTGAATGGCATAAGATGCTTTTGAAGTGGTCTACAACAAGGGCACTGTTGCTAATATTTTCCTGCTACATGTTGTGGAAGGGGATGTATTAAAATTAGTGATTTGTCCCTTGATAATCTTCACCACTCCCAGCTGCAGCGCTACTGCAGGATTTATTGCACTTGCTTTAATGTTTAGTAATGCTACTGACCATTGTGAGAAGAGAAGCTGTACTGCTGGGGCCTTCTCTAAGCTGAAAAGTAGCTTCACGTAACAAGCAGGAGCGAGACCCCAAAATAACAGTGAAATAAACAAAAGGTCTGGGTAAAAGTTCCTGAGGGATTACTCTTATTTCTCCTCTCAGTGCCTGAAACTGTGGTGACAACTCTGTCATGTGTTAGTGCTTTGTTAGGGTAGCCCAATGTTGATCAGCAGCAGCAATTGTGTCCCAGATGAGAAGTGCTCTTTGCAGTGAGCCCTGAGATTCTTTGGAGGGAAATGCTGTGACTGTTTTCAGGTTCCTCATTTTAAAGTCCATAAACTCATGAGTGGTGCATGTGACCTCATTGTAATGAGCTGTGGACTTAAACTGAGGTGAGCACACTGGCTGAAAATGAGATCTGTGAACTGGCTTATGTCTGTACTTGGTATACTGATAGTTTAGTACACTGACCTTAATAGAAACAGCTCCTCAAATTTCACAACACTTCCATTAAAAAACATTAGTTTTAGCTTCACTCTTCCAGAAACCAGTGCTAGAATAGGATAATACTTTATTTTACTCTTTATTGTTTATACTAAAGTTGAAACTCCTTTTTCTTCATCTTCCAAGAAGTTTTTCTGAGCCAAGAGCAAACACTAGAAACACATTGTCTTGTAGAAAATGTTGATTGTAGAAAGGCTGTGCTGCACTACAGCAGGTACGGGAGGACTCGCTGAGCTCGAGCTGTCCAGCTGCATCATAAAAGCAGGTTCTGTTGAATAATGGTTCTGTGCAGGCATTTACCCCTCTCCTCTGCCCCGAGTTGTTGCAAGAAATGTGTTGAAACACTTTCAGAGTATTTCATAATAGTACCCTTGGTGCACAAGTAGTGTAGGAGCTGTACCGCGGCAACTGCTGGTGTCAAGAGTGTGAAGTTCCATGTGAAAAATGCATATTCTGGCTGTTCAAGGAAGTAACTTTCAAGGCTTCACGTGCATTAGAGGCACAGATTTTTGATGTGTGGGACTTCAAATGTTTCAGCATTCTGGATAATAGCAACAGTATTTTATCGTGCAACTCCATCCATTAGCCCACCGGAAAACAATGTCGTCTTGGTCCTGCCATGCAACCAATATATTATCACGCTGCTTAATATTACTGAAAGATTTGTTGAGGTTCAAGTAGGTATATTTAGGTTAGTCGAAGAACATTTTGGCATTAACCCTAAAGACAAGGAAGTTCCTCTTTTTAATTGTAGTATTAAGCAAGTAGTTGTTCATAAGAATGGAATGAAGCCGTCCCCGGCTTACCCAAGAGTTTCAGGTACCAGCCAGCAGGATAATCTGCCCCACTTCTGTAAAGGTAATTACACAGTATGTTTTTTTCAGTCCACTTGAGAAAAGTGCCAGGCACACAAATATTTGTCCTAGGCTAATTAAATTACATTAGAGGTAGTTTTGGCAACGTAGCGAAGGTGAATAATGTAGTTAGCCCAGCAACTTCAGCAGAATACCTAAGTGTTGATCAGTTGGCTTTAAGTACTTTCCTATCAAGACAGAAACATCTCTGCCTGTACTGTAGAGTGAATATAGAACTCGGCTGTTGCAAATCCAGGGTGCTCGAAAGCACAAAAGAAATAACCCAAAGTGCTATGTACCATAATCCTAAGAAAATTTCATCTCAAACACAGGTGCTCCTCCAGAAATGGCGTGGAACTGCATGGTGGGTACTCCTGCCAATTTAGTTGGTAATCATTTGGCCGATTGCGAAGAGATGTTTTTAAAATTCTGTGTGTGTTCTTCAGTACTTCAGTGTTTAAAATCCATCCAGTCTAATTGCTTTTCCTCCCCCCTTCCCTTCTGTCTTTCAGCAAACGAGGATTCAGCGTCCGATCCTTTGGAACAGGGACTCATGTGAAACTGCCAGGACCAGCACCGGACAAGCCGAATGTTTATGATTTCAAAACAACATATGATCAGATGTACAATGATCTGCTTAGGAAAGACAAAGAACTGTATCCCTGTGGCATGGCCTTCTTAAAAAATCCAATATGATTCATCCTTGAAAGGTGTAATTCATTATTTGGCATTATGCATTAGGAATATGTAGTTGCTTTACTGGTGAACTTAATGTTTTAAGTTTTATAGGAGGTTGTTTTTTTTTTTTTTTTTTACAATGGGCCTCTAGTGCTCCCTTGTAAGTTGCTATCGAGTTACAATGCACGCATTCAGAATGCTCTTTGGTAGTGTGTTAATGTGTTTAGCTCTTGAATGAAAGCACATGAATACTATCACAGAGTGTCCGTTACCTCCACTGCACTGTGGATCCTCTTTTCTCAGTGCAAAGACTGCCCTGATAACGGATATGGGAAGAGCGACCACCTCGACACTAATGTTGTATTTAGCTCAGACACACTGACAGGTAAGGCTTACAGTATACTTTCTCTGGGAGAGAGGATACCCTCCATTAAACAGCTCACCCTTCTTACTCAGAGTTTCTTGATACACAATTGATCTGTGCACTGAAAAAACCCAAAAAATCAAACAACCCAATAAATCTTGTAGTATATTATACAGAATGGACATGAGAGCCCTGTAACATATTTAACCCTGGAAAGCAGAGGTGATCAAGGTTATGCACCCTACTTAAAACCATGACTAATGTCCAGCTCCATGATTTTAGAACATCTGTATTTAAAGTTGATTTTTCATTTGTTTTTAAGAAAACCCACAAAATCAGGGTACTCATTGTAGAGATTTTTTTTTCTCAACAAGGTATCTGATTTTTTTAATGATAAATACAAAAAAGAAAAAAAACCCTGTAATTAAGAGATTCAGTATATGCTGAATGACTGCTTAAAAGATGGAGAACCCTTTACAGTGAGGTATCCCAAAAATGGTAATATCAAATACCCAGAAATATCCCAGTCTCTGTAATTTAATAGAGCAGTCTTTCCACTTTTAGTGGTATAAGTTGTCTTTTGGTTGTGTTTTTTTTCCCCCAAAAAATCTTGGGTATGGACATCTGAAGATCCAGCAGGAATATTAACATGGTTTAAATGTCTTATTTGTGCTCAAACAGCCCAGTTTTCTTGCATCTTAAAAAAAACAAAAGGCTAAGACTGAACAGGTTGTTAGAGACTAGGTAACTTGGAATGTGGGAGAAACTAGTTCAGGCTGTTCACCCAAGGAGTCAGCAAGCTCAATAATTTTTAATAGATAGTTCTACAGTTGTTTGGTAGCACAGATTCTACTGTGGCTTACGTAAACAAAAGTTCTTTGTTGTAGTTGCTGACCAGAAATAGGAAATTTGAGCTCCCTGAGCCCCTGAGAGTGGCAGCAGCTTTTGCACTGGGCATGGAAAGACTTCGGTTAAGAAGGGCTGGGCTGTTTGATTAAAGCTGTACAGCACAGTGAGCACTGATGAAACACTGGAATACCTTTCTGCAGGGTGTTCCACACAAACAGCATCCCTTGCAGGGGTGTTGAGTTCTTAATATCTAATTAGAAGTCCTTTTTTTTTTTTAAAAAAAAAAGCTCAAAACGTGGGGTTTAGTCCTAATGAATCACATGTGCTCTTGGTTTTTTTAAAATCCCTCTGCCTCCAGAGAAAAGGGAACTTGCAAACCCATCTGAATGAGGTATGCCATATCTTGATTAAAAAAGAATTGCTCCAAAAGAAAATTATTTGAATTGAGAAATAATTTTAACAAGCACTAATGACCTTTGATTTCCTCGCTGCGTTCTTCATTGCTGCTGTACTGAACATGGCAACACGTTAAGAGAACCGACAAAGCCTGCCTAGTCCCTCCCCACTCGGCACCTCTTGGAGTTACCATTTTGGTTCTGCTCCATGCTGGAGGTTGTTGCTGTGTTCCCCAAATGTTAAACCTTTCCTCAAGATAAAAGGAAGTAAGTTCAAACAATGGCTGTTGCAAGGGAGATGGGGCAAGAACAATTGCCTCTCCATCTTGGCATTTTTGATTCTCAGATAAGTTAAGGTTTTCAGAGTGAAGACTTTTCAGTGCAGAAAGCAACAACTCCATCTCCAGAAATGGCTTTTAAGGGTAAAGACAGTAACCAAAACCACACCTACTCTTGTCAGAGCTGTGGAGTAATGTTTTGTGAACCAGGGTCATGTGGGCTCTCAGTTTTGGTTTATATTTTTTGGGTGAGCATGGGTAAGGTGATGGGGGTGCAGACATTACCTGCTGAAGGGTGGGAGAGCCTGCTCTTCTGATGGGCTTTGGGTGCCATTGGTATTGGGGAAATGAAAGGAGGTGTGGTTTGTCATGATTTAGCTGCTTGTTCTGTTCCCCAGCCTTGCTTTCATCAGCTGAGCGGAGATGATAGGCACCTGTAACCTTTCCATGTGTTTTGAAATAGTGTATCCCAGGGACAACTGGCTGGTTGTTCCCATACCCCAGTGATGGGACACGGGAAGCTGGAGTGCTCCACATTCAGCACTGCCTCACTTAGGAGTGATGTCCTTCCTCCAGTTCTGTGTGCCAGCAGCAGTCCAGAGCACTGTGGACACTACGGTACTCTGTGAAACTGTGGCTCTAGGGGATTTGGGACGTTCTCTGGCTGGCCAAGTAAATGACCCCCCAGTTCAGAAAGCAGCCTCAAACAGAAATGAGCTGCTGCAGAAGCTCAAACATAAGTCAGAGCAAAGCTAAAAATGTGTTAGCGAAAAGGTCCTTGAAACTTTCATTTACTTGTGGAAAGGGGGGAGGAGAGCTATCAAAAAGCCTGCTACCAGGGACTAAAAGCACCCTCATCGCAGGTAATTAGTGAAATACAGAGCACAAGCTCGCATACCTTGAAGGCACAGGTTGAATTTCAGCAGCACAGGAGTAAGGGATCAGTGGAGTCAGGCACACAGATTCAGCTGGGTGGGTTGTTACGGTATCTGTGACAGTATTTCAAAGCGGTCTAAGATGTGCTAGTTAAATCTAAAATAAGTATCCACATCTACCATTGCATCTTTAGAAGAATGGCGGGGGTTGGAAGGAGACCTGGGGAGATCCATCTGGTCTAATCCCCCTGCTCCAGCAGGGTCACCCAGAGCAGGGGGCCCAGGATTGCGTTGTTCGGGTGGGTTTGGAATCTCTCCAGAAAAGGAGATTCCACAACCTCTCTGGGCAGCCTGGGCCAGGCTCCGTTGCCCTCACAGCAAAGAATTTTTTTCTTCATGTTCTGATAGAATCTCCTGGGTTCCCATTTGTGCCTGTTGCCCCTTGTCCTGTCCATGGGCACCACTGAAACGAGTTTTGCCCCCTCATCTTGACCCCTGCCCTTTAGAAATTGATATGATCCCCTCTCAGGCCTCTCCAAGCTAAAGAGCCCCGGGGCTCTCAGCTTTTCCTCATTAGAGGTGCTCCAGCCCCCTCAGCATCTTCATAGCCTCTGCTGGACTCTCCAATATTCGAGTAGTCATAACCTAGGTGATTGGGATCTAGATTTTACTCTGGGAACTCCACATCTTTAAGCTGGATGGCTGTATGGTACTTTTTGTGCTATTGCTGATGTGTGGTGGCTCGGGATGTTTTTAATAGTACCCTTCACATCCGGAACAAGTGGAACCAGTTTCTTCTGCCACATACAGACCACTTTGCCAGTAAATACTGTAGCATTATGGTCTCCCCATAGCTGACACACATCCCTGGTTTATCCCGTCTTCCATCTGCCTAAGATGATGTGCTCTATTAACTGGCAAGAAGAAAGTAGAAGAAAATGTGGTGGCTTTGGAGCAAGTGTAGGCTTGAGGTAGGGACTATGAATAGTAGCTCTGGAGTTGAGGTGTGGGGGGTGGAATCTGACGCAGGTTCTGGCATCCAAAAGATTGTCACAGGGTCTAGATGAACAAACCTGAAATCTTTTATTTCCCTCCAGAGGATGAAGGACCACAGAAGTAGATTGTTGAACTAAACTGGCTTCCCTGTAGAACTGTGTAGGGGAGAGATTCTGTGCCTTTTGAGATGCCATCTTCTGTGCCTGTGAAGAGGAATAAATGCAAAGAGGATGGGGACTAGGTGAGAAGAGGGAGCATCCAGAAGCAGTGAGGCCATACTGAGGATTAATTTTTCTGTCTTTGTAGGGTGGTGATGAAAGTGGATCCTTTAGTGCTGGAATCTTACTCGGACACCACTGCAGTTAGGTTTTACTTGCAGAAAAACTGCATTTCCTGTCTTGGAGTCAAGCTTAGCTTCATGGCACGGTACAGTTAAGAGTATTAATAGTCTTCTCTTCCAGAAGGTTCCCTCTGCTCTCCCTTAACACCAGTACTGGAGGAAAGGAATCTGTTTCTTGTGCAGTGTCTCTTTCAGCTGTAGTAGGAAGTTACTTGGCATCAGCCACAGAACTGGTGCTGTTGACTCTTGAGTGATCTTGTAAGAAAAACCTTAAAACACTTTTGGGTATGGAAGAGCCAGTGAAAGTTTGAAGCGTCATCATTTTTGTTTAATGACTCTGATCTTAAAAATTTCTCAATACTACCAAAGGTACGAATCAGAGAAATTGAGTGAACTGGTCCAAGCTTTTCTGGTAATTACATCTGGGATGGTTTATATGTCACCTGCATTTTGAAAACTCCCTTCTGTATAGCTTGCCCCATGTCCACATAATATGGCATAAAACATCTTTCAGCTACTTGCAGAGGAGCAGTTTGAAAACTTCTAACAGAGAGAAGTGAAAGATTGTTTGGAAACTTTGGATGAATTTGGAAACGCGATCTGTAATGCACATCTTGATAGAAGGAAGATCAGAAAAATGTGAAAGGTAAGAGAAATCTGAGTAAGGTGGCCACTGCTACCCTTTCACACGGGTCATACTCCTTGTACTCTGAGTACACAAGTGTGTGCAGGCATGTGCTTCCAGCGTTGGCAGAACTGTTTGGATCGAGGTGTTTTGCGAATATCCGATGTATTTCAGATAGAATTGTGCTGGCACTTGGTACCTGGGTGCCAGATAAACATAGCAAGGTTTCAGCAACGGACCGACGTAGGCAGCAGTATTTAGCAGCACGAATTAGAAGTCTAGCATGGGAGTGGCAGGAGAGGTGTGTGCCCATTTCTTGCTTTCCATCTGAGCAGAAACAAGTTGGCTGACCCAACTCTATAAAATGCCCTTCATATATTGAGTAGTTGCTGGCATGGAACTATTGGAAGATCTTGTTCATGTGCTGCTGGTGTGCACGTAAGAAGTGTCTGAAGGGCTTTGTATCCCAGACAGAGCTCAGTCAGCCCTGAGAAATTCATACCCAAGAGCTCTTTTCTGAAGCGTTCTGCAATAAACTGAGAAATTCAGGGGAAGAGGAAATGAATATAAATAGAAATGTGCAGTTGGATGCTTACCTTTCCCAAATGGGATGCTGCTACTTTATGGGATACTTATTTTTGTCTAATTGGATATAATATAGTGAAAGTAACATTAAAATTAGAAGTAGTATTAGTTAATGAAGTCTTTTTTTAGGATGTGAAAGAAATCGAGGCTGTCTTGCTGCTGTATGCCTCACTGGCACAGCATTTCAGGAAAAGCCCAGAGTGACTGAAGTACCATCTTTTCAGAAGGTAGTAAGTTGGGGTGAGGGGGAGAAAGGTGTTGCAGCTTTGTTGCTGCCCAATGACAGAACTGGCAGACTTCAGGATCTTCAGAATTTAATGCAGGAACAGATAAATACTGACGACCGCTGTGAGAAGGGCTTATTGTGAGAAGTGTTTACCTAAGGCACACAAGTTGTGTGTATGTAAGCTTTACAAAATCGGCTGTTAATTAGCCTGTGGATTAGCCACATCCCCCTCTTCTTCAGTATCCTGTTTGTAGTGTTGCACTAAGGAATGTTTGCTGCGGATCTCATCCAGCATGTTCCTTGCTCTGCATGCTGCTGTTAAAAAGTGGTCCTGCTGTCTTTATGAATGTGTTCACAGGTTTCCCAAATGTGTGAAATGAAATGGCTTAATTGATTTAAGTAATACTTGTGTTTTGCTTTATCAGCGTTAACTCTATTTAGTTGAAAATTACCCTTGAGTTTTACAGTACAAAGCAATAACAACAACGGAAACCAGTTTGAAAATCATTGTCGCAGACCCTGTTTCTCTGAGACAGTAAATGGAATGACCTCTCTTCTCACAGTCCCCTTTCCACACAGCCACTTCAAAGTACTTCCCCTGCCCAGTCCTACAACATTTGCTGCTCGTCAAAAACCTCATAAGAGCACCCAGAAGTAGTGTGTGATACTTATGAATCCTCTTACGATTCGCTCTCGCTTACCTGCTGGTCCTGATGATGATGTCTGTATTCCTCTGCTACACATCTGTGTCACATACTGGACTTAGCAGTAGTTTGAGCTCTCTTGCCAAGTGACAGGACACTGTAGATTCCAGCCATCAAAATCAAGCTCCTCTTGAAGTACACACTTGGATGAAGTGCGTAGTCAGCTGTTTGATGGCATAGGCAAACATGCCACATCTATGAAGTCATCCTGCTGTGTTCTGTCTCTGGTATCCTTGTCTTCTGGTAGTCCCTTCAGTATGTCAGTCATGTCCCTTCTCTGGTTCTTTAGCACTGGCCTTTGCCATTGCTCGTGTTCTTTTCCCCTTTGACAGCTTGTATCCATCCAGTTTCATCTTCAAATGTAATTTCAGGTCTTCATCACTGACAAGTCATTGTCTGGCACTTGAGCTCTAAGCTAAACTAAGGATTTTTTTTTTTCCCCTTCTGTCAGTGATGTGTGGGTATGGAGCCCTCAGCTCTAGGGCTCAAGCAGACTTGAGGAGGTGAGCGTGGCTGGCATGGTGGTACGTTTGGATCAGCTACTGCAAGCGTGCTCAGCTGGATTTTCATCTCTGCAGCTTGTAGCTTAGGAATGCTACATGGTTGTCCTTAGCAATGAAAAACTAGGGACACCTCCACCTCTGGTCTTTGGCAGTCATTAATGCAGGTACAAATGTTATCAGACATGTTATTTCACCCAAATTAGCATTTTTGTGATATTTTGGGAGACTTAAGTTGCACAGTGCCACAAAAGGCTTGTGAACAAACTCTGGTTTATACCAAAACCACACAATTTCAATTCCAAATGAAAGGCAATTTGCAGTCTGGATACTTCTGAAAGCAGGTTGCTGAGGTGCAGTGATTGCTTACAGAGCTGCATTTTAGTGGTGACAATAGTGGTAAGGAATGAAAAGAAGCCTTTGTCTTAAAATGCAGGAATAGGTTAAAGCGGGCATGAAACTTAGTGTTCTTGCTTGCATTTCTTACGTGGTGCTTGGTGTCCAAGTTCGGAAATTCCCATTCCTTTATGAATGTGCAGCTGGGATGACCTAAGGTGATGGTCATTCCTCTCTTGTCAGTTCCCCAATACCAGGCGCTGAGGTTGAGCTCCCGTGGAAATCTCGCTGCTGAATTAATAGAGCATTTTGATTGCAGCTGGATGCTGAGCTCTGCAAAACAATAATTCAGTGACTTACTGGGGAATTAGTCTCGGTGTGTAGCTCTTTAGGAAATATGCCATATTTCATCCAGAACCTATTTAGAATAAAGAAAAAGGTATTGCCTATCCCTCCAGAGAGCTCCATGTCCCCTTCCTGCTAGATCCTGCTGTGGTGTGAAGAAGAGAATCCCTGTGTTCCCTTTCATTCTTCACAGATTTACAAGTTGTTCTAAAGACCATCTTTAGTTTCCTAAAAAGCAGACCTTGGAAAAACTGCTGCTCTCAGATACAGCTAAATGGAGGAATCTGTGTGTTGTTAACAGGCATAGATGGGGACATAGTGCTAACGTGTGAGTCATTAAAAGAAATTAATTACAACATGAGTGATTTTTATATAACCATATAAGCATATTCTGTACATCTTCAACAGTTACAAAAATACCAACCAGACCTTGGAAAACCTAATCGAGAAAGCGTGTAACTATGCAAGAGCATGTGCTGGAGTGTTTTATGTTGGGGTTTTTTTTTCCCCCTGTTAATTTTCATAGTACCCAAATGGAATAACATGTAGCATCCATAGGAGAAATTGTTGTTGTTATTCTGAGTCTGCCTATAGCTTCTTTTTAACATCTTTTCCCCATCTGATCTCTGACAGAGATAATCATCCTACAGTGTTCAGAGGCTGACTGATGTGGAAAAAGCTACATGCTGCTTTTTTTTTTTTTTTTCCCCTCCTAGATTTTTTTTTCTTAATGAATTTCCAACAATAGCTCTCACACATTTATAGCCAGAAATATCTTTCAGGTTTGTAAGGATCCAATTTCCTAACAAAACCAGCAATCTACATTTTATTGAATTTCATAGTCTGGTAACCACCAAATCTTTGCCGCTCTCGTCACCTACACAAAAAGCGCTATCAGCGAAGCAGGAAGTTGGACGTTTGTGAAAGCAGTGCAATCGTTGTGGTCATCTTTCAATATGGGAGTGATGTATAGAGACATTGAAATATGGTATTCTGGGGTAGGGAAACTTATTTTATTATTACTATTATTTTTAGCCTGAATGAGACGGAGAAGAGAGAACGCATCAGTATTGCCTTGCTGATGTTGAGGCAGTTGGTAGAAGCTGCTTGTCCTTGCTTTGCCAGATCTGGGTTTCTGAAGAAAACCAGACTGGTCGCTGTGGTCTGTAAGTACAGTCGCTGCTGGCTGTGCTGCCCTGGAATGGGGGGAAGAGGCTGTGCTGTCTCGGCAGCCCTTAACCCGTGGCTAGAAGCCTTCTCTTGGCCCTGCCAGTGGGCACGTTACCGATGAACTGATCAGAGGGGTAAAGGATGTATGGGGCAGAGACGAGTGGGTGGTAGAAGGCATTTCTGTGTCTGGGACAGGAAGAGAGCTTTAGGGTTTTGATCTAAAGACACACACAGCTTTATATATTTATTAAATACATGCGTATCTTCATCAAGACACTATTATGGGATATACTTTAGTAAATGGAGAGAATGCAGAGTCAGTAACACTAGAGATAGCCAGGCAGCCTTATCTCCATAAGAATGAGCAGCAACGCTGTGTCTACTGGAAAAACTCCACTTGTATTGCAGCATCTCCTTTTTATATCCAGTCTGCCCGTTACTGAGTCGTCGTGCATAAATTTCATTATATTGTGGATCTGTTGAGCATAGTTATTCCATTAAAGGTGACACCTGAATTGGACTCACTGTAAAAAATGTGATGGATTTGCTGTGCCAACAGTTTACAGCAGGTGAAGGCGCTGCGGGTAAATGTCTGCATGTGGTGGTGGCTTTCCAAGTGTGGTAGTGTTGAGCTGGCTCCTATGGCCAGGTGGAAGCCTTGTGAGGACTTCCTGGGGAAGTGGCTGCTGAAAAGAAAGAGCAGAAATACATAGGATAGGGAGCGTGGAGTTGAAACCTGTTGGAAGAAAAGCAAAGCCTGACTTTACTGCCAGATGTTGACTCATTTATAGGGGAAACCATAAATAAGTTGTCATATCTTTGCTTTCACCTGAGCTCCTGAAAGAAGCTGGGTTATGATGATGCATTGAAAACAGTCATGCAGATCACATCCCCCTGCTTGCTGAAAGGATGGTGTGCTGGGGTTTTTTTTCTGGTGGAAAAGATTTCAGGCAACCAAATACGAAAGTGTCATGAATGTTAGTTAACTGCTTATTTCAGCCTCCTTTTATAGGCAGATGGACCCATGAAAAAAAGCAGTAGCTGTAATTTGGCAGCAGAAAGCTCGACTGTGTGAAGCAGAAAGCTTGACTGTGTGGGTTTTTTGAATATGCGTAATTCTGTCTCCAAGCTCAGTCAGAAAAGCTTGGGCACAGATGCCAGCAACGTTTTATCCTAGAAAGGGGTGGGGGGGGAAATATCCAAAAAAAGTGTGGGGGATGTTGTGGATATCCCCCCCCTGGAACTGCATGATGTAGAAACGAGGACTGCAGAGCCCAGGAAGGGCTCACCTTCAAACTGAACAAAGCAACGCAACCAGATGTTTGTTTTGGAAGTGGCTGCTGCAGTCACTTGCATGCTTTGCAAATAACCGGAGGTCCAAAATGCCTCCAGTGAAGTGGATTGTTTAGTTATTTATTTATTTCTTCCCCCCCAGGCCTGACAAACTCAAGGAGAGTTTACAGGAGTGTTGTGAGGAAGCAATGGGTGCTGGTCAACAAGAGCTGCTTGTGAGATAGCTTTGGGCTATAAAGGACTATTCCTCAATTACATAGGGAGGAATATTTTGGGAAAGAAGAGTGGTAAAAGGCTTGAGGGTGACCTGAAGAAAAGAAATATGGTAGAAATTGACTGGGAGAACTGACAACACATACTTGTGATAATGGATCATTCACCTTGTGATGCAAAGTGGAAATTTTCTGTAGTCAAGTAGTTAAAGTGCAGTGATGCAGACACGAGAACTGAACGTATTTTCATATAAACTAGACTCTTACAGGTAGAAAGATGGGTTTATTTTTTAATATAGTTTAAACACTTGAAAGGCTTAGAAGCTCTGGAGGTCGTTTGCTTGAGAACTGTTGAAGAACGCTTTGAAACATTAGCAGGTGCAGATCTGCCTACCCAGGGCAGTAGAGCTCGAGGTAGCGGAGGGCAACTGCAGAAAGGCAGAGAGAAAGTTGCTGATCTTTTGTTAGAAAAGATTAGGACTGTTCTCCAAAAAGAACTAAGATACCTGCTAGGTATGTGTGTGACCTTTTCAACAAAGAAATAAGCCAAGATGACCTCTGACATACTTGCTTCTAATGATGGAGGTTTTCTTTTTCTCAGAATCCTTCTGTTACCTCAAGAAATTACAGACTGTTATACTTAGTGCTATTTTTAATTTAAAAAAAATAGAGTTAATGTCTAAAAATACTGCTGCTTCAAAGTGAGGAAAAGATGCATCAGTTTCCAGGCTTTGATTCAAACTTTTCCTGGTATTCCTAATTTCCCCATAAAACTTTGGCCTCGGGGCGAATTTGGCTTTAGTCAGGTGAGCAGATTTGTGCAGCAGTCAACCCTGGTGTGCTCCTGATGAAACTGCACGTCCCAGAAGGCTGAGAAGACGGTGGGATGAGCAAATCCTGCCTGAAAGGGGGGGTTCAGGGTGCTCACTGGGCCTCGAGGTTACAGTACCAGTGTAAATATAGCTGCTGAGCAGCATCACAGATTCCTTTCACACAGCAACTGAAGTTCTGACAGGCATAAAGTCAGTGTTTTTCTTCATTCCCATTTATATATCTTGGTATATTTTTAAGGCTTTTTGCTTCTGCCGTTTATTTAACTTTCTTTGGATGTTCCGTTGCATAAACCTGAGACCTGAGTAGGACTTGAGGCAGATGTGCAGTTGACACTGGAAACGCCACGTAATTGACTTTCAAGAGAGAGGCCCCTGGAACGAGGGACAGTGACTTAAGTGAATGTAGGACGTTCCGCTCACGGAAACAGTGAAGCCTGTGTGTTCTAAGCATTATGGATATAAAAATAGTTGCCCAAGAAAAGTTGTCATCCTGAGGAACTCGGCTCTTATGAGGACCTTTTAAATCTCTCTCTGCCATTGGTCTAATGACAGTGACAGGTCTCTGAAAATCAGAAGCTGAATAAATTACCCTGATGGGGATTGTGATGCCACCGTAGGAATTGATTTAGTGGTCAGTGATCTTTATATTTGCAAACAAAAAAAATCTTATTTTAAAGACAAGAGTAATAACTTGTACTGGTCATTTGCTCAAAAACATGACTTTTCTTAAAGTAAAGGTACTTAACTCAAGCAACTTCAGATACACACAGAATGGGATTTTACACATGTTGGACAGAAATAAGAGAATCAAGCCACGGCCAGAAAGATTCCAGAACTGCAAAGATGTTTTTGATTTGATCCTAACGTGTGAAGAAAGAGTCTATGATCAAGTAGTAGAAGGTAAGGAACTTGAACTGATAAAGTTAACTTTGAGTGCTTTGGCTTTTCTTTCCCCCGCTCCCCCCCCCGGTATACAGTACCCCCCTCCACGTTGATTCAGACAACCCCCAGTTACACAGAGACCCCCCCAGTTACACGAGACCCCCCCAGTTACACTCAGACCCCTCCCAGTTACACTCAGACCGCTCCCAGTTACACAGAGACCCCCCCAGCTACAGAGAGACCCCCCCCAGTTGCACTCAGACACCCCCCAGTTACAC
>JAAGNO010008654.1:0-20495 GCA_033439905.1 Ceryle rudis
GCGTCGTGGCGCCGCGGTGCCCACCCATTCATAGAGTCGGGGATGGCCGCGCATGCGCAGGAGGAGCCGCTGCCCTCCCATTCATAAAATAGCCATTTTCCCAGGCAGCTGCGGCCGCCGCTGACAGCGCCGCGCTCGCAGGTCCCTTCCCGCAGCTCCGGCCAGGATTTCCCCAGGTCCGGCCCCCCTCGTCCGCCTCCGACTGAGGATTAACTCGCCTATGGAGCGATGGTCTTAGCTAAATCATTTAAAGTAAGTACCAAATCTGTGTTCGCGAGCAAATGTTAAATATTTTTGAAGTAGGGGAAAAATAAAGGCTGCTCCCCGGGGGGAAATCCTGCTCTCTTGCTAGATGTGTTCATCTAGTCCCTTAACGATCACTGATCATATTTCTGCCTATGACTTTCCTAACAGCAGTTACCTATAATGATACATAGCGGAGAGCTGCCTGGTGCTTCACAACCTAAAGGACACTTTGTGTTCTGAAGAAATACCCTGTTTGGTGTAGAATTTGCATTTGCGTTCCTGCGTTTCTTATTTATGCCTCTTTTCTGTGTTCTCTCATCAACATCTGCATTTGGTGTACGTATATGGCAGGCAGGTTTCACCATACTGGCGTTTGTTTGCAGGGCTTTTCTAGCAGAATAAGGCTTTTCTCTCTCCTGATGGGATGTCCTCCCCTTCATCCCTTCTTCCTTCCCCACAGAAAAGGAACATAAATATATGATCACCTGGGCTGACAGATAAGACTTTGATATTTCTTGCTTTGGCATATGAGAGCTGATTACACGCATTTCCTCCCTTTCCAAAGCCCTATGTCTCGTTAGTGTCAAGTAGTTCTGAGCTGTCTCCATAATAGGACACTTCAGCCACTGGTGTGTCAGATCTTTCCTGCACGACCTTTGCTCTTTAACATTTTATTTCATGCAACTGTCTTTTTTTTCTTCCTTTCTTTCTTTTTTTTTGTTTTTTTTTTGGCCTCAGTGCTTTATTCCATCACTGTTCCATCCCCTGTCTTGCTGTACACTTGGTTGCTCCGGTTTTAAATCTGGATGGATTGTATATTTTAAAGGCTAGATAAGAAATAAAAATGTGTACCTAGAATCATTTCATGAAGGTATATGGAATGTATTATATATGGAGGAAAAAACCTGCCTTGGCTGCTCTTCTCTACCAACTGCGTAGCAAAGATAAGCCAGGATTTTATTTTCTGGTACCAGTCCTGGCGTCACAGGAGAAAGACAAGCCTAGAGACGACATGTTCTGAAAACTCATTATCAGAAGGGGAATGGAAAAAACAGAAAGGGGCATATAAAAGGCACAAAGGTCTTAGAGGAAAGCAGGACTGGGAATGCAGACCTGGGAAATGGCTGTGTAAATGAACATCAGCATTAATCACAGGAGGAAAAGGCTTCACTCCTTTTTTTTTTTTTTTTTCTTCAAAGTGACCAAGGGTCTGATTTCCCGATTTGAATCTTTCATAGCCCAAAGTTTTTCCTTATAGGGTGAAGGAGAGAAAGAAAGAGAAAAGGAGAAGCATCCATGAATTATCCAGAGTAGAAAAGGCATGTTCTAGATTCTTTAAAACTTCTTCACCATTCCATGCTCAGGGTGCAATATGTCAAAAATCAGCTCGGGAATTGGTGTTTAATTAGGTAAAGAGAACCCAGCTTCCCCAGTATGAAGGTTTATCACCACCACCCCCCTCCACCCCCTCTTTATTTTGAGCTAAAGACTAAAGCTACAATTTGTGCACAGAATCACAATGATCCTGATGACTGGCTTCCCCCTTCTCCATGTAAAAATGAATGATAGCAGGAGGAGGGGTTGTTCTCAGTTATTGGAACCCCACTGGGGATGTCTCATTGATAAATGTGCCATTTTCCATGGGCTACTGTGTTTTCTGCTGCTAGAAGGGGCTCTACACTCGTATTACAAAATTAAAAGGACTATTTTTGAATACTGCAGTGCTTTTGAAATTCTCCATGAGGTATGTGCAGGGGAGAAATTATTTGTTCTCCTCCCGAAACAGCAAAACAAAAGCTGTTTTCATGGAATCGTGACTAATTCCCAAATCATACTGGGAAACGCAGCATCTCAAAAAGCAATCCCCCTTCCTCCCCCCGCCCAAAAAATCCTGTTATCAGACTTTGGTGAATTAAAACTCACAACCCTTGCAACACCACAGCAGTAATTAAGGCACGGTTCTGAGACTTTTCCAAATATTAACCATAAAAGTAAAAAATTCATTAATCCTATCGCTATAAAATTTTCCAAATTCATCCCAGTACTTACAACTGCCTTTTTATAGGCAAACGGTTGCTAGTATTGTTCGATTTAATTTTTTTTTTTTCTTTTAAAATGCAATACAATGTATTTCCCTAAGAAAACATAAAATCCCTCTAATGTGGTTGTCATTTAGTACCATTAGCTTAATAGATCATATCTGAGCTTAGCTTTCTGGCCTTAAAATAAATGTTCTTATCCAATAAAAAGCCTTGACTAAGAAATTTGAGTCCCTAGAGCTCTGAACGTTAGTGGGCCAAAAATGTGCTTTCTTCATCCATACCATAGGAACAGACTTTAGCTGGACAGAGACACCTTCTTGGAAGTCTACAGGTCTCATTTACCAGCTCCTGAATTTCCCCGCTCTGGCAAGAATTTAGTGTCTCGTTTTAAAAATGGCAGGTTTCCCTGAGAAGCTTTCTAATTTTTTTTTTGCCTTATTACTGGTAGAGAAAATTCTAGCTGTCCTTAGATAGACAAGGCTGCTGAGGAGGGCAACAAAAGGAATGAGTATCAATATTCTGTTAATATTCATACACACTTTAGGGAAAAGAGCATTTTATTTTTTTTCTTTTTTAAAGCGTTTACGGCTTGACTCAAAATTCAGGCAGCCTAACTCAGTCTTAATGAACTCCAACATTATATATTATTCTGCATCACGCATTAAAAACACATGCTTACTGCAAGGTCTCCTTTAACTTCAAGTGTCATCTTCCCTCATTAAAAGCTTTTATTGAACCTTTTGACTTCCGTCAGTGGCAGCGTGTCCCCCGTCGCTGCTGGGCGGTCTGGACAAGAGGATGTCCTTCATTCCAAACAAAGGCAATGGCAGAATTTGTTGCCTTATCACCAGCTCTTCCTCCCCCCGGGGCTCAGGGAATCGAGTCCTTTATTGATCCGTATTGCTTGCTCTGGTGGAAGCGAGTTCCAGCCAGCAGCTCCCAGTTCCTCCCCGGGTCCCTGCCCCACTGGGTGCATATACTCTCTGAAGCCCTATGGATCTGCCCTTTGCGAGTCCCTCTGGATATTCCAGATACCCCGGCTTCGTTTTCAATACATGTCCTGCATTTTCCCCTCCTTTCCATCCCTCTGGAGGGAGGAGCTGTAAGTTTCTGGTGAGCCCCTGGCCTCCAGCACCATGCCGGAGCCAGGGAGGCAGGATTTGTGCTCATCCCCAAAGCACGGGACGCAGTGCTCATCTGCACTTCCTTTATCTAGAAAGGTTTTCTAGACTCTGTAACCAAACCACCCCAGGAGAGGGAGTGGTGACGGTTGTTCTAAAAGCAGTGAGAACTCGGGGCAGTTCTGCGCTGGGTACCATCGATTCTGAACGGTGTTGACTTGCACAAGCCTTGAAGCACATGCCCGTCCGTGCCAGCACGCTACTCCAAAGTGTATTGGGTTTGATTATGGTAATTGCTTTGTATTCAAACTTATCTGTAAAGATTCTGTTGCTTTTTTGTTGTTGTTCTCTTCCTGCTGCACTATTGTTTCAGAAATTCATGTGTCTCAGAGCACAGAAAAGAAGCAAATTTCTGCAGTACATTTACTGTAACTGTTACTCCCCGTACGTTAATGAGGCGGTTGTCACATCTGTCAGAGACTGTAGTTTACTAACAGCTCTTGTGACAGGTCCAGTACCATAGTAACCAAGAGGAGGTGTGACCCTGCTGTTAGGTGACAAGATTCAGAGATCTCTGCTCTGTGCCCTCACCGATGCTGACCCACAGCAAAACCTCCAGGCGAGTAGTTCAGGCCTTACCTCAGCCCCAGTGCATGGCTCCCACTGGCACCAGCCAGGCTTTGGCCTTTCATCTTGCTGCAGTAGTTTTCCCACCCCTTCTTCGCAAAAACTTTTGATGCTTCAATACTTGGAAAATTCTTGGAAACCTGTGATCAAAAATTCTCATTGAAAACTCAAGTTTGCTTATGGTAAGAAGGCAGAAGGTGGCTCTTCCCATACCGTTACTCTCCATCCCACCTAGCACCATTACAACCATTATAGATTCCCCCCAGCTGGCCACCACGGCCACAGGCAGCACCACCAGCACGTTCAGCAGCTCACCATTACAGGGCACAGATCCAGGCTAGGGAGAGGGGCCACCAGTGATGTTACAGAACATGCACAGGCCAACCCAGCGCCAGCAATCCCAGGAGAAGGCTTGGTTCGCTGCGGCAAACCCCTAACACCAGCGCTGTTCAGACACACCGTGGACAGGCTGCTCACGCAGTGTAATTAAGGCATAATTCATCAGAAAGAGGTAAAATAACCCCTGATCTGCAGAGAGAGAGTCACCGGTGGCTACATTACTTCTCTGACCATACTGGTGGTTTCTCGCTTAGCCAAGCAGCACGTTTGGGGCTTTTCTTTCCTACCGCGTTTAATGCCGAGTCCAGAAGTTTGTACATCAGCATCTCATGTTGAAATTTGCTGCATCTTTCAGAAAGGGGCTGGGCAAAACTGTGGTACCTTGTACCTGGTGCAGAGGGGTCTGGACATGGGTCGTAGGAGCACGTTTTTCCTATTTTCCTGTTGACTTCACTGGGACTGTGGGCACTGGGGATGTGTCGGTGTTGCACCAGTGCTTCCCAGGGACAGGTTTTGCACGTTTGCTTCCAGACAGGACCTGATGCTGGACTTAATTCTCTTCTCATTATTATTTTGTTGTTGCATCTAGAATGTTGTTAAACATGTGAGAAATAACTAATTAAAATTATTAACCAATAGGTAATGGAGACAGTTACAATCTTTTTATATTGCTGCACTCATTAGAGATTTAAGTCAAGATCCATTTTGTTTTTCAGTAACTGGAAGGACAAGTTATCCAAATTCACTTTGAGAATAAAGATACAAGAACCTTATTACTTCAAAAATTGTTCTGAGGACATTAAATAGAATGAGCTTTCCTGGGGGTTTATTTGACTCTCTCACAAAATTGCCTACAAGGATGTAGTGCTCTGTAAAATGATGTAGGCAAGTCCAAAATCCCATTAGAACATAAAATCACACTTGTTTTAATTCCATGTGACTAGAGAATCTTACAGAATCTTGGAGTCTGAAATAATACCAAAACACTTTAAAATAACAGTCTGTTTCCTACAACTGTAGGACTTGTAATTATCCAGGACAACAGTAATTTGAAATTGGCAATATCTTGACAAAGAGATGAAACAAGCCCAGCAGCACAATTATGAGCTGGACTTTTGAGTCCAATTTAATCCCTTGGAAGGAAGTATATTTTGACTTGAAAATTGTATGTGGTGAGCAACCACAGAGTCCCTGGATGGCATGGGGATGAGAAATTTTCTCTACATGGGAGTTTGTTGACATGTCTGCTTTGAGAAGAGCTTCATTGTAACACTTGCCTCTGAAGAACGAAAAAATCCCGGTGTAAGAACACGCTCATGAATTTTTCTTCCTGTTATCTACTTTTAGAAAATTGCCTGTACAATTGCAGCCGGTGAATTTGTGCCTACGTTCGTGCTATAATATGTCTGTAATTACTGATGATCAAAGATTAACTAATTCTGTTTCCAAGTGTTCTGCATGGCATTTTTTTCTCAATTAAGATGCAATTTACTGTCAGGCTGGCTTGGTGCAGCGGGTGACAGAGGCACTGCATAAAGTTTTGTAGCTTTTGCAAAATGATGATGCTTAACTATCTTAAATCTCCTACTTTATTATTATTTCTTCTTCTTTTTCTTTTCTAATCTACAATTCTCTTTAAATGACATCTTGATATATTAAATCTGATCAATCTGAGCAATTAATTCAGTATCTCCAAGCAGTACCCAACTGCCCTCGCCAGAAAGAGAAGACCTGTTCACAGCAGCGGCATCACAAACTTCAGTCCTTTCCTATCACAACAGATGAGCCCTACAAGCAGAAATGTGCATTCTTAGGGGTTGGATGTTTGCAGCTCTTCTCTAGTGACCATCCCCTTCTTGGTCAGCCAGAGTGGCTGCCGCAGGCAGCTTCAGGCACTCTAGTTAAAGAGGGGGAAGAAAGCAGGACGTGGATAGCTCAGCCTGTTTTCTTGCCTTCCCTCCCAACCAAAGTGGCTCATGTTTGTCACAACTTCCACCCAGGACTGCTCCAGACACAGAGCGGCCAGTTCCATGTGCCATGTCCTGAACCGGGTCACTTCAACATCTGAGCCAACACCAGCAACTACAAGACCCCTCTGACACTCTGAACCCCACCTTGCTCACCTGCACAGGCCTTCAGAGCCAAAGGGAGGCCCTTGGCTTGTTTCTGATCCAGCCCAAGTCCTTAACATGAGAACTTGACTGGATTCCTCTTCTTTACCAAGAGAGACGTTGTGCTGTGCACGTACACAGCTACCCAGCACCCTTTACCGAAATCTTTCTTTTCATGGGACGCAGACATAAAGCTTCAAGCAGAAACAGCTCAGGGGCAGATGTGCTCAAGGCACGTGCCAGTGGAAGCACACGGACAAAAACCCTGCAGCAACCACACCATAAAGTACTGTCATAGTTGTCATCTGGGCAGACCCCTGCGGAGGAGAGCCTCCTTGCAGAACAAACACCGCCCAGCTCACTCCCTAGTTCAGCACTGGAGATGTTTGACCTGGATCTGTCACCAGCGATCTTCCTGCACTGCCGAAACTTCTGGCGACAAGACCATCAGCGGCAATGTAGTCACAGTCCTTGGAAAATTCCATAAATATCAGAAATTAACATCTCCTAAGAGCAGCTGGAAAGGTGAGAGCAGTCAACTGTGGAAACCCTCTGCTCAGGAGTGAGAAGGGAGGGCAGATGTTGAAGGCCCATGCATAGCACTAGCACCAAAACGTGGTAGGGTGTGTATTTGTGGTGTTTTAAAGGGGATCTTCAACAAGAGAGACATTGAGTCCAGACCAGAGGGCTGGAAATTAGGAGAGCTGGGTCTTTTCTGGTTGTATTCTCTCCCAAGGTTTAATCCAAGTAGATCCTGTACCCAAATATCTGCAGGGTCTTTGAGTTTGCCGTGTCAGGGCTTCCATTCCCCTTGCTCTGCAGAAACAGTTTGCCTTTCAGAAAGACAAGTTGAAACAGAATTATAATGGAAAAAAAGATGATAAATAATTTTCAAGATGAACTATCCTGAAGTGTGGTAGTTAGTCCAGGGTTCATCTCCTTTCTGTGATAATTAACTGTAAAATCCTGATCAGCATTATCTCCTTTAAGCCATCTTTAATGTCTGCCTGCATATGGCCATGTCTGTGTCCAGGGCTTTGGGTGTTGAGAGTGCCTATGGCTGTAATCCTTCCCCAAATTAATCTGATGACATAACTTCTGGGTGATGTCATCGCTAGTTCTGGACCCCTGCAGACTGTGCAGCCACAGAGTTAACTGACAGCCTGAATGCCAGCTCCTGTCCCAGGGGCTGCCCTCCCACCGGCCGCTGTGCTCTACACACCGTAGAATAAATAACGCCCTGCGGACCCAGTCTGAATGTACTGGGAATGGACCAAACTCCAGAGAGCTGTTGGGAAGTGGGCGTAGGTTCAGGGCACAACACAGAATCCCCGTGCTAGAGGTTGTTAAAAATTACCCAGAGGCACTGAAGGCAGCGCTGGCAGCGACACGAAGGAGCAGACAGACAGACTCATAGCGTTGCTCAGAATGCCACCATTTCCTCCAGCTACCTTCCACCTAAGTGCAGCTCTGCTGCACTTAGACTCGGCAGCCAGAACAGCTGCATCTCTCTCCTTAAAGAAAAAAAAACCTGTCAAATCAAAGAATAGAACACCCAACCAATACAGAACTGACCATTTTGCTAAACTCTGGCTCGCAGCAAGTACTTCTTATATCACAGAATCATTTTGGTTGGAAGAGACCTTCCAGATCATCGAGTCCAACCGTTCCCCCAGCACTGCCAGGGCACCACTGACCCCTGGCCCTCAGCACCACAGCTCCACGGGGGGCTTGGAAACCCCTCCAGGGATCACGGGGCCTCCACCCCTGCCCTGGGCAGCCTGGCACAGCCCTGGACAACCCTAGAGGGAAAGAAATTCTTTCATAATATTCAACCTAAACCTCCCATGGCACAGGAACCTGGATTCTGATGTACAAAAGAAAATAATTTTTTTTTTCTCTGCATGCCCCACGGTTGTCAGAATTATTACATAAACAGGAATAGATGCTTTAAAAACTCTCTTGTTTCTCAAGTCAGGATCTCAATGAGCTATGAATAATGAAATAAAAAAAAAAATCTCAAATGAATGGCTAAGACCCAGCAGAGAATTTCAACTAGTGAAGAGAAAGAGCACAAGGACAGCATTACAATAATCATCGTCACTGCAAGCCAGAGCACTTCCTCCTGCTCGTCTTCTGCGGGGGACAAAAGGAGCCTGGCCCACAGGAGGTGATGCCAGCGTCCCAAGGCAGCATGTGCCGTGCTGCCCGTGCCGTGCTGCCCACGCACTGCTGCCCTGGCCTCAGCCCTCTCTCCTCCGGATCTCAGGAGAACTGGCAGATATTCAACCCCTCAAATGCCAAGTGAGCTATCAAAGCAACAATTTACAAATATAACAGTGGACTCCAGTGACATTTTTCAGTGGGTAAAAACATGCTTCCCTTTCTCCTTCCAAAAATGCAGAATCAGCTCATGCGCCAACTTCTGTAGCACTGTGTTACGTTTACAGGGGTCATGCTCTTATGTATTAAGTTTAGGGGGGTCGTGCTCTTGTGTGTTAAGTTTAGGGGGGAATTGCGCTCTTATGTGTTAAATTTAGGGGGGGGGGGTCGTGCTCTTGCAGGAGTGCAGCCGCTTCCCCTCACACGCGATTCTTGTGTTCTTGCGGGTTTTTCCTGACTGTTTTTTTCAGCCTGCTGTAATACTAAAATCTTTCATGCTGTTGGAAAAGGTTAATTTGTTTGTCTGAACACAAACAACTGGCAGAGCCTTAAGCTGTTCACCATTTCCTTTCTCTTCATACCAGCAGCTTTTCCCCCTCTACAACTTGCTCTGAGGCTTTACTCACCGCTTCTTTAAACTGATCTCCAACATTATATTATTTATGAATAAAGGTCACCCCGTGAGGAAATGGCACATCTACTAGAAAACAATGTGCACTTTCTAAATTTGAACCAAGTCGTTTCCGTTCTTTGATTTAAGTTTAGTTACTTCCTGTGGTTTCTTGTCCTACGCCGCTGCTGAATCTTTGGATGGAGTCCAGGATAAATTGCACTCTTTCAATGAAATTAGAAACTGCGGCAATAGACGGCTTAGCTACTACAGCTAGTAAACAGCACTTAAACCAACTATTAGTCCACTTAGTGTTTTGAAGAGGGGTGCCTAATTACCTGCGCGGGGTGACATACTGAGTCTGACCCGTGTGGGTGCTCTCCCCGTTCACTCCCACCCTGGTTTGCAACCAGACCAGCTGCTGAGCAAGAACTTCCACCTCCCGTGGGAGGGCTGGAAGCAGCCTTGGAAACCAGCAGCTCCCGATGGAGACACTTCTCGCTGAAGCCAAGCTGCCCTCCCTCAGGCAGATTCTGGGTTAGCGAGGACAAGCGCTCAGCCCCACACTCCAAAGCATCTTTGTACCAGGCAATGCTCCTGTGAGCCACAATTTTCCATCGGGATTTTTAGGGATAAGTGTCAATTCAGGGAAAGTCCCCAAACCTTAGATAAGCCATTTCAGGCAGTTTGCTGACAAAAATACCGTGAATATGCTCCATTAAGCTTAAGATGAGCTTTTCCTCAGTTAAAAAAGGCACTTGAGGAGGCTGTGGTACCTGGAGCCCTCCCAGGACCAGAAGAGCTGTACATGGCCAAGGTTAGGGAGAGGATCACAGCAGCAGAGGAAGAAGAGTGAGGCACTTTATGCCAGGGCAAGTGCTCTGGCTCCATGGGGCACAAGTTTACCTTCTAAGACCTTCTGCATAATAACCAGCCTCAGCAGAGAGCCCTGTTCGGGCTGGCTCGCAGGGCAACTCAGTAACAATGTGCTCTTTCTCTGCCCCACCCCTTTTCTTTCTCCTTTCCTTCCCCCAGGATTAAGAGCAGATTTTTCTCCGTTAATCAGCCTGACTTATCAATGGAGCCCCGGATTCCTCACAACATCACCGTTGTCCCCAACTCTGTGATGGTCCAGCCCTTGCTGGACAGTCGGATCCCCTATGGGCGGCTGCAGCACCCGCTCACCATCCTGCCGATTGACCAAATGAAGACCACTCACATAGAGAACGATTACACCGACAACCCCACCGCTTCCCAGCTGGCAGCCCAGAAGCATCCCCGAGGCCCCCATGAACTGGTCTTGACCAACCAGCACCTGCAGCGCTGTGAGCAGGATGTCACCCACCCCTGGATTTCCTTCAGCGGGCGCCCCAGCTCCATCAGCAGCAGCAGCAGCACATCTTCAGACCAAAGGCTCTTGGACCACATGGCCCCGGCGCCCGTGGCGGAGCAGTCCTCCCCCAGAGCGGTTCGCATCCAGCCCAAGGTGATTAACTGCAAACCCCTGGACCTGAAGGGACCTTTGTCTCAGGAACTGGACAAGCACTTTCTACTGTGCGAAGCCTGTGGGAAATGCAAGTGTAAGGAGTGCGCGCTGCCCCGGACTCTGCCTTCGTGCTGGGTGTGCAACCAAGAGTGCCTCTGCTCGGCGCAGAACCTGGTCAACTACTCCACCTGCATGTGTCTGGTCAAGGGCGTTTTCTACCACTGCACCAACGAGGACGACGAGGGCACGTGCGCCGACCACCCCTGCTCCTGCTCCCACTCAAACTGCTGCGCCCGCTGGTCCTTCATGAGTGCCCTCTCCCTGGTGCTCCCCTGCTTGCTCTGCTACCTGCCAGCCACCGGCTGCGTCAAGCTGTCCCAGAGATGCTACGACCAAGTGAGCCGGCCCGGATGCAGATGCAAAAACACAAACAGTGTCATTTGCAAGGCGCTGCCAGAGAGCAAAGGGAGCAGGCCAGAAAAGCCCTTTTGATAGTTTGGGAGGACAGGGAGTGGGAGGATGCTCCATGGAGGCGGGAGGTATTGGCTTTTTAATAACCTGTGTTCTGCAGATGGCGTTAGCCTTTTCCCTTCGGAGAAAGCAGAAGCAACTCTTTCCACAAACTGAAGCACTTTGGGTTATTCAGGGTTTTGGAACTGGTCAGAATTTAAATAGACGGGGCCAAAGGAGGAATCTTAATAACGTAGAGTGAGGGCTGGAAACCTACACATGTCATGAAGTACAGCTGCTCACAGACTCCTGGTTGGGACGGACAGCTGCTCACCGCGCCTGCACACCACGAGAACCACGAACTGCTTGCTTGGCAGCCACGGCTGCATAAGCAATACCCAGTCCCAGCTGTAAGAAGCTGTATTGGAATCGTGTTCGGGGTGGGCTTCTTGGTTTGTCTTTCCTTCCAAACTCTGATTTGCTACCAGCAGCCTGCTGAAGGTGACGGGTTAACCCCCTCCGCCCTCCTTCCCCGCCTGCACACCACCAGAAGGGCTGGTCGCGCACCAAGTACGTGTTTCTCAAAAGCTTTTTGTGTCTCTCAGAGAGTTTGAACCAGAAGTAAAGATACAGTTCATTTGTTGAAGGGTCTTTTAACATTTCGGCATGTTGCATTCTTTGAACCCACCCGGCCACAGGGATTTGGACCCTCTTTTTAAAGCAGGATGATAGCAGGGCTGCTCCCTCGCCGGGAGGAACAGCAGCAGGATGTGCTCCGGCAGTTGTACCAACACCGTGTCGTTCTGCCTGTAGAGCTGATCCGCAGCATCGGGTTTCACCCGATAGCATATTAATTTTACATCCACAGTACAAACCCTGTACTGGAGGCTGTTGGCCGAATCCCATTTCCCAAGACACGTGCTTGCTCCCTGGTGCTGGAGCGAAGGGCATCGTCACTCACGCCACAAAGTGCAGACGCTCGGTGTTTGTTTCTCTCAACCTCCGTTGAGAAGTCACAAAAACCCTAAGTGTACAATACACATAGGTGTATTTTTATAGGATATCAATCCAGTACCTCCTCTCCTGGAACAAGCTCTTCTTTGCTCATTAAATATTAAGATTTTTAATTATTTTTTTTGTCTTGGGGATGAATGGCACTTGCTTGAAGTACAGCCCATTCCCCCATCTCTATTGCTGCTGTTCAACTTTTGCCTCCTCTGTACAAAAGTGTGTCTTTTTACATGTTTAACATTTATTTTGGTGTTAACAAACACTTAGCCAGGGGAGGGAAGAGAGCGGATTTAAAGGATGTGCCCATGGTTTTCAGTGAGTGAGTACCGCTGGCTTTGTCCACGCACTCATCCTGGGGCCAGTGCCGAGTTCCCTTCGGATGCCGTCACCCCTACGGATGCCGTAACCCCTTTCTCTTGACGACTACAAGGTGCTAAATAAAAATCTTTGTGCAAACATGCAACACTGTAATAAGTAGGTAGGTACTTGTTGCATGCAGAAAACTGATCTAGTCTATTTTTTTTCTTTTTTTTTTCTAATTAGAGGAAATTTCCTCCGTAAATGCACAGCAGTGACAGTGAAATGTCATCTCTAATTAGATAAGCAATAGGCAGAGCTCATGTAGCATTTCCAGGAATCCCATTTGCTTGGTTGCAATACAGTTGCTGCGTAGGGGTTGGCGGGAGCGTCCTGATGGGACTTCTGGTGTCTTATGTTTTCAGAATTCATTTAACCTGGATGGCTTGGGGTTTAGTTGAGCTTAATTGTAGATATTTATTGAACGGGGAACTTTCTATATTTATAATGTTTGCTAGCTCGTGTATGATACACCACAGAAAAAGGGATACTACAGCTGTCACCAGATACCAATTCCTGTAGTTTATCCTCGTGTTGATGATGTGGGGACACCAGAAAGAAGGAAGCAGGTGGGGATCCAGAGCTGTATTTATTATCTTGCACAAACTGGAGGGGAAAAGACAAAAGGAAAACCAACCCCAAACTGGCTGAACTGTTGGATGAATGTATAAGGTATTGTATTTAATAAGAGAAATCATTTTCCTAAGATGCAAACAGGCTGGAAAAAGCAGCAGGAGAGGTATTTACCTGCTGCTCTCCTCTATTGGGAACATACGTATCCAAACGGCCTCCACCTATGGTTGTTTTGCCTCTTTGACCCTCTGTCCCTGGCTGCTCCTGGGGGATCTGAGCTGAGAACCTGTAATAGCAAAGCCCATGGCTCAGACACAAGGTCCTTGCCAGCAAATGCAACGCTGGAGTGGTGGCCCCCGTGCCAATCTACACTCATGTACATACACCCAGCACCCCTGGATGGATATACTTTCTTTGTACATAGCTGTAAACTATTTCTCTGTTGGTTTCTTTTAATGTATTAAATCCTGCTATGGTGTAAGGCGAGCCCGTGCTGGGGGACTGTAAAGCATTGGCGGGTATGTTAGAGCCGTGGTAAATGCAGCAGGGAGACCCTCCCTCTTCTCCTCGGCCTCCCGGCACAGCGGTCCAACTCTGCTCCACCAGCTCCTGGCCACGGCACGCACAGAAAGCTCTGAGCTCTTTGCAGAGCACTCAGAAGAGTTTGGGCTCAGCTAAAGCTGGGGCTGCACCGGCGGCGCTGGCCGCAGGTACGTCTCTGGTCGATAGTGTCATTACTCCTCTCTCTTCCCCCATCCCAACACCTCCATTGCCCCATCCCCTTTTAAGGTACTTGTGTCTCCTGCTGCCCCCGAGACGTACCACGGGACAGTGCTGTGTCCCCTCAGCCCCAGTGAGGTCACGCCGACCCCAGCCAGAATGGCTTCAGCAGACAAATGAACCATCACTGCACCCTCCATCCCAGTGCCCACTGGGGACAAGGAGGAGCTGCTAAATTCACACCATCGCTCCCCAGCTTGCCCACCCGGACGAGCCCTCGCCCTTTCACAGCACTGGGGATTGCCCCTCCCCTCCCACACTCGGACACGCTGATAAAGGTTTCCCTGTTCTCCTGTTATCACCCCACCATATATACACCCTGAAAAGTTACCACAGAAGGTTTTCTTTGTATAGAATATTTATTTTGAAGCTCTATTTTAATAGTATTTATTTTAGAAAGTCTACTATTGTAAGAGTTCTTCTGTTTGTGAAGAAAAACAAGTACTGATGAATGTACTGATCTAGAAATTATATATATATAAAAAATATATATTGTTAAATATATAAACGGCTGTTGTGGCTTTCTTTTTTTTTTTTAAATAATCCCAAAGAGTGTTTATGGCAATTATACTAAAACTACAAGCAGAGAGTAGCCCAAAACGGGTCATTTGATGCTACGCACACCAGCAGCAACTACGGGAGTGGAGAGCCCGGGTGGGATAACTGGTGACACAGACGGCGCGCTGGCCCCAGGGACACCGGCGCGTGGTGCAGCCACCCCTCAGCTGGGACCCAGACTCCTCCGTGGGGAGGCCAGGACAGGATCCCCAGCCCCGTTTTCCAGCAGCGCAGGGCAGGACGCAGCAGCCGGCGCCGCGCACGCTGCGCACCGAGGCCAACGCCGGGCGGCTGACACGTGAATGAGAGCAGCCGCTCGCTTACAGCTGCACAGCCAAAGGGTGGGACATCGGTCCCTTCACAGCTATTAACTATTATTATTATTATTAACTATTTTTAGAGACAAAAAGTCATGGTGTGACTTACCCAGGCGGGGCTGTGCAGCCCACACTGCCAGCGGGCACTGCCAGGGTGCTGGCTGGATTCAGAGCATCCACAGCTCCCATCCACCAGCACCCACCACCCTGCCCCCCCAGCTTTGGCCGCTGCCTCCCGTGTCTAAGGCTGCTAAAAATGAAGTATCCAGGTTATTTTTCACCACTCCTGTTATTTATTTGCACTCACCAAGGAGCTATGACTCATTAAAAGACATGCCACGTTTTGTGTCATCCGCAAAGGTAACCCCAGTGCTTTACCTGGCCTGAAATAATCTCACTGCAGCGACAGTGCCGAGTTAGTCACTGGATCAGATAAGGGATAACGGCGACACTGTACAGATCATGACAGTGATGCCAAAAAATCTGCAGTAAGGAAAAGATGCTGATTTTGCTGTGCTGGAGATGTTTTTTTTAAAAACAGACCGAGCCAGGATGTATAAATTTAAATCAGAGTTTGGCAACACTGGCTGATGTCTTGCACATAAAGCTTTAAAAATATCAACTCAGCATTCACATCTCTGCTGGAAGCAAACCAGAGCACTCTGCATCATTTAACTAGTAGATGGTAATCTTTTTTCAATCAGAATTACCACCTTTTTTAAACCCTTTTTAAAGGCTTTTCGACAATAGACCACTGAAGGAAACCAATTCCAACACCACGAGCACAGGTTATAAGATGGCAAAGAGAATACGCAGAGCTAAAAGCATCACAGACTTCCCAGTTCACTATCAGGTCCAAAGTAACCACAGCTCTTGGAGATCACACCAGAAAGGGAATTTCTAATGAATCAAAGCACCCAAAATACACATTAATTCTGAGCAAATGAGCTGGAACTTCTAGAAATGAGATAAAAAGCTAATGTTGACATTTCCTTCAAAACGATTTTGCCAAAAGAAGTGCTCAAGAAACATGAGGAGATTTTTTTTTTTCCGAGGGTTTAAAAACCGCCCTTGGTGAAATGTGAGATTTATCAGCAATGGGAGGAGGGGACGGGAGAGCAAACGAGCAACACTGGGCAAAAGTTACATCCCTCCTCGAGAACAACCACGGCGATGATGTGGCTTCACACCGAAAACTAAATAAAGCCCCAGCGACGGGGCTTGTCCTTCCCTGCAGCTCCAGGCGGGTGCTTTGGCCAGGAGAGGGATGAATTCTTGTGTGGCGAGACGCCTCTGCCAGAGCCAGGGGAACAATAGACGCCGTGATCCAGGAAAAGGCAGAAGAGCGTCAGGGGCATCGGATGCCCAGTTCAAAGCTGGGGCTCAGGCAGTGCAGGGCTTGCTCAGCACCCTGATGCAGTGGATTCAGCAGGATCTGGCCTTCCCAGATCATGTGCACAGCACTGATCACACTCAGCCCCGGCACCGAGGCAGGACCTGTCCCTACCGTGCAGCTCATCAGGAGCTGTACCACCAACCTGCCCAAGCTTCTCCAGTAAAGGATTTCTTTTAGTCCTTTGCAATTATACAAATTTCTCCCCAAAAAACGTTGTCCAGGGCTGTCCCAGGCTGCCCAGGGCAGGGGTGGAGTCCCCATGACACCTGGAGGGGTTTCCAAGCCCCCCGTGGAGCTGTGGTGCTGAGGGCCAGGGGTCAGCGGTGCCCTGGCAGTGCTGGTGCAGTGGTTGGACTCGATGATCTGAAAGGGCTCTGCCAACCTAAAGGATTCTATGGTTCTATGCAATGTTTTCCCACCATGTACACACAGCTGCAGGTGCAAAGACACGTGCAGAGCCAGAGGGGGACTATTTAGTGCTGTTCCCCTCAGTGAGCACCTCTGCTCTGTTTACATGGAAACTAGATAAGGGATTCAAGGTCTGGTCTGCCTTCAGACAGAAAAAAAAACAACAAAACCCACAAGCTGTTAAAAGCCAGCAGATCCACATCCATGATCACACTGCTGCTAGAAGAGCTTTTCTTTCATTGCTTGAATTTCCAGGTATAACGCTGGGGCACACACAGCAGGAGCCCGGACGGGGCATGGGAGGGCTGTGCTGCTCCCACAGGGGTACCACCTCCCACAGTGCTTCTTTCTCACTAATAAATAAGTTCTATCACCACTATTAGCTGCTGGTGGTGCGTGAATGGGCACGATGGCAGCTGTGCCAGGAAGGAGAGCCCGTATTCCTGCCAGATGAGGAGCTGGCTCCTGGCGGGGGATCCACAGAGCAGCACATTTCACCCACGGATGAGGTTTAGCCTTTTGGGAGCGGACAAATGGCCACAGTAGAGATAAATTGCCTTTGCATTTTGTTTTACTTCCTGAAGACAATAACCTCCCGTGTGAGACACTGAATCCCTGGGCTGCCTGCTCCCACCCCTGCCGAGCACTGTAAAACTTTAGGGATGTCCTCAAAGAGCCAAGAATGGCCGCGACCCTTCCGAGGGCACCCGCACTCCCACGCAAAGCAACGCTTCCCTTCCAGGGAAGGAAGGAGATGGCTACAAAGGTCAAGGCAAAGCCTCTCAGCAGGGAGACACAGCTCTCGCACCTCACGCTAGCTCAGGGCTCAGCACCAACCGGCTTTGGGGTGGAGGGCCTCAGAGCCACCCACACCCCAAAGAGACCCCAGGGGACCACATCAAATGCCAGGGTTTGAGGCAGAAGAGGGGTGAAGGGGTTTCACAGAAGCTGCTGGTCATGCCCAGGCCACCGGAGCCCTTTATGGCCCCAGGGAAAGCAGCCCTGGCTACATTAAGGCTTCTGCTGTTTGGTCAGGGGTTGTTATGGCTGGTAAAGAAACAACCAGCAAGCTGAGAAACTGCAGTCAAATGCACAACTGGAGGAGATATTCTCCATGTGATTTTGTTGTTTGTTTGTTTTAAACAAAAGAAACAAACAATAATCCTTTCGGTCTCCCTGGTGTCAAGACAGCCGCAGCTATTTCACGTGGGCTCAACAGCCATCCAGCAGCAGCTCAGGTTGAGCGATGGTTCAGGATGCAGAGTTCACCCCCACCCAGCAAACTCCACCACCCATTAAGCCCAGAACATAGCAAAGGAGATGATGGAGAGTTTCTGAATGACCCACCCAGGGTTTAAAGTCTCTCCAGTTTCTGTTTGCTTCTGCCAGACCATCACCCCACCAGGCAGTGGGGCAAGGACGGACAGGGTGAGCATCCCCCCAAGCATCTCCTGCTCCCTTCCCAGCCCAGCTGGGCTTTGCAAAGCCAAGCGGGGTTTGTGCTCCCAAGCATAAAGGTCCAGGAATTTCTCAATAAGAAGCTCAAAAAGAATTTCCATTTCAGTATAGCTGGATAGAGGGGAGATGGAATCGTGTGCTACCTGTTTGCTCTGTAGCACTGCAGCTTTCATTGACATTTTCCCCCCCTTGCAACAAGAAATAAACAGAAGTTTATGCACGAAGAAATTCTGATGAATAAATCATAAAACCAAGTTCCGCTGATGCCAGGTATGTTTGTGATTATGCGATGCAGTTATGTAACTGGGTTTTCCTAATCAGAAACATGATATTCTCAGAGCATGAAACTGGGACGTTCTGCACCACATCCCTTTGCTCCAATTCCTGCACCGGATCATCCGACCGTGTGCGGAGCAGCAAAATCTCCACTAAGAAATGTCCTGCTCTGACCTGGGAAGGAAACAGTTCACGCTGCCTCTCCAGTGGAGCTGTCTTGTCCACACAGATGCTAAGGCACGAACATGTGAGTATAAAATCCATCAATGTTGATAGAGGATTTAATTGCTTTTCATGACGAGGGTGAGTGAGCTATTAGCACAGGTTCTCTGCTTTAGAGCCTACAGAGGTCCACGGTCTTAGGTGCCTAGGGCCCCACCAAAACCAAATTTTTATTGTGTCTCTTGTGCCCAAGGACGAGGAGTTACGGCTCTGTTCTCACCAGCTGCCCCTCCACAGCAGCCTCATCAGCTGCTGCACCACCGTGAATAACCTCAAGACTGGCACAGCCCAGCCTCCTGCTATTCCTTGTAAACAATCCTTGTAGAGACAACTGACAAATGTATTTTTATCTTTACAATGATGTCTGTAGCCACTGCTAAGTAACCTCCGGCCCTATTTCAGAGCAGCTGAAGAACTCGCACCTAGCCGAGCAGGATTTGGTTACTGTGAATTACAGACAGGACAAAACCCACCTCACCAGGATGGATCTGCCTCAGATAGATTTAAAACACTTAAAAGCAACGGCACCTCCACAGCCATAGTGTCCCCAGCAAGGTCCCTGCCACCCACAGCCCCCCCTCGGAGCTGGAGAGCATTGGGAAGCAGCACCCACCCCCTTGCAGCCAGGAGACTGGTTTTGGCCACACAGTTTCTGACTAAAGAGCAGACGAGGGTGTAAAATAAGGTCAGAAAGGGCTCACTGAGGTCTGGAGATTAATCCAAATTGGAAAGACTCAGCAAAGAATGGAATTGGAAAGAAACTGAATTGGAAAGACCCCACGCTGCTGGGAAGCAATGGGGTTTTCTGCCGGTCCCAACAGTGAGCGGATAACGCAGGTTAGGACTCCAGCGAGGCAGCGATAGATCAATAGATCCCAACGATCCCTCGGCCGGCTCCTTGTCAGGGCCAGCGCAGCCCTACACTGTCAGCTTCACCGGAAACCCAGAATGACAAACAATTGTAGGAACCTGAAAAACCAAGTTCCTCTGGGTTTCATGGGAAGTGCCATTTTAAATCCTCCGACCTGTCTGTCTGAGAGGAAGTGGGCAATAAATAGCAGCCTGGTTGTTATCAAGAGGATGTGAGCTATTTATAAAAAATTCTTGGGCTTTTTGAACTCTGTTTAAAGAGGTAATATCCTTCACTTGGGTAATTGGGGGAACTAAAACTCTAAAGCAAACAAGATTACTCAGCCACCTTGGGAAAGTTTGGTGCTTACTTGTGCGTTTCTGAAACCTCGAGCATATTTAACCAGCTGCACTGTTGTTGTCCCCAAATCCAGAGGAGAACATGAAAAGGTCTTTCAGGTGTCTGCCTACACAGGGACGCACCGAGGACCGAGAGCCGCTCCGAAGATGTGGGGATTTGGCCATCGCAGCTCAGCAACCCCACAGCTCACGGCTCTGTCACTCAGTCAAATACCATCTGCCATCAGTGAAATGCCTCCTCTGAAAAGGGGCTGCTACACACCTTATAACACCCTGGCTGCTCAGCAGGATTCAACTACCTCCAGCTCCCAGATCACGTGTGGGTATCAAGCGATGCACATTGCAATAGCAGAAGGGGAGGGAGGTACCCTTATGGTGGGAGGGAGAGGGGTAAAGGGGCACTGTGTGCTGGGCAGGACAATGACACAAACATCCATACAAAGCAATAATGACCTCCTTGCTCAAGGAACACTCATCCCATCCCTCTGATTAATAACTTGTCTGCCTTTGCTGGGACAGCCTCCTCCCCTTCCACGGCAACACAGGGAGCTACACCCAGCCTTCTGAGAAACTGGGGCTGGCAGCCCATGGTGCGGCAACAAGAACCAGGGCAGCACAGCCATGCTGAAAGGGATGGTTACATCACAGAGCCCCAGCACGGTGGGGTGGGAAGGGCCCTCTGGAGATGCTCTGGGGCCACCCCCCTGCTCCATCCAGCAGGGTCACCCAGAGCAG
>JAAGNO010008655.1:0-23259 GCA_033439905.1 Ceryle rudis
CTGTTCCTGTGTGGGCTGCCCTGGGTGACCCTGCTCTGGCAGGGGGGTTGGACTCGATCTCCAGAGGTCCCTTCCAATCCCCACCATTCTATGATCTTTTATGCTATTATGAGCACTTCTTTGATGCACAAAATATGAGAATATCTCCATCACAAAAGAATTAAAAGAAATAAATAGTGGCCCCTAAACACATGAAAAAGAAAGCGCCAGAAAATGAAGATTTCTGATAACAAGTAGGTTTTAATGTGACTAATCCTGTACAAATGAGTGGAAATACCCGCTCATGTGCTTAATTATCTTGTTCAACTGGAAACTGAGCTATTAGCAGTAACTTCAACCAGTACGGGATTCAATGTTTATCTCAATTGCGTGCAGATCCAAGAATTAAATTCCTGAGGCATATTGTTGGTGAACGTGCTGTTTAACTGGGCTCTCTTCCCTTTGTGGAACACTTAGCAGAGCTGCTTTTCTGTTAGGATAAGTGTTGCTTGCACAATTGCTTTAGCTATATGTTACTGGTTTAGAATTCCTAATTTTAGGAAGTAATGCTACAAAGATCTTCAAATAGGCAACTTTAAGTTTGCTTACTTTTTCACTTAGGTAATGAAATAGTTGTTAGATTTTGGTAAGGCTTTTTCTTAAGCCTTAAATCATATTACACTGAAATGTAGATCTGTGGGGTTTTGTTTTTCTGTTTTGTTGGGATTTGATTTGGTCTTTTATTGTTGTGGGGATTTGGTTTTGTTTTGTTGTAGGGTGTTTTATTTTGGTGTTTGTTTGACTGCTTTAATTTAGCTTTTGTAAGACATCTTAACTTGTTATATTCTGTTTGCAGTTAGCCCATAAGTTTAATATTATGCTGAGGGCAATGAGGCTTTAAGAAGAATGTTGCTTTCCTGAAAGACAGTCTGCAATCCAGACATATTATTTATTCATTCCTCAATATTCTAGATGTCGTAGGGATGTCCTTTGACATGCATTATTTCTGGCAGCAATGCTGACTTAAGCATGCCCCACTCCTCCTTCCCTTACTGCTTGTTCCAAATTCTGTATAATCTTTGGGGTACACAGAGGGAAACTGCATCAGAGGCTTGGTTTGCCGTGTAGCAGAAGTGGTCCTTGGAGGCGTAAGGACAGAAAGAGCAGGGAAGCACATGAACATTACTTAAATATCTGTGTTTTGGTGGGTTTTTTTTGCCATTTCTCTCCTTTATTTGCCTGAAAATACTTTCACGTGGAGAGAAGCTAGCTTCTGAAGTACTGCTGCTGGGTATTGGAACAGGAAATAAGGGAGCTAATCTGACAGGAGGGGTAGCAGGAAGAATATGAAAAACTATGCCTCAAAAGTATCATGGTTGAAGTATGTATGCTCTATAAGATTAGGTTCCCCTGAACCACTGTGTGCAATTAATCTATTAATGAAAGCATGGCTGAAGGTGTGTTTTATCCCATTCTGTAGGAGCTTTGATGAAGGGTAAAGAATGGTAGGTAAAGGGAAGAGAAAATTAACAAGGATTGATGCTTCTTTCTAGTTTTCCTTTGTCTTAAGGTGGCATGTTGGAAGTCACTGGAATCAAGACTTAATAAAAGATGGAAGATTGCAGTTCAGGTCTCAGGAAAGAATCTTAATTGTTCTACAACATTTTCACTTTAGCATTACGTGTGTGTTATTCCATAGTCCCTGTTTCATCATTTATGGAATGATTTCATACATTTCTCGGTGTTATCGCGGACATCTCCATCTTCCATGCTAACTGTTCCTTGGCAAGTCAGTAAAGAAACTCTACTAATAATTTCTCCTCCATCTATTCATTGAACATTATTTGTTGTCCCAGTATCTAAAAAAGATAGGGAGACAGAAAGCTAGTTGACATGTGCTTTAGTTTCACTAAAGACAATGATGGTTTCAGGTAGAAGATGCAGCAGGTTTAGAAATTAGCTGGATTGGTAACTGCAGTTTGATTTGAAAGCATAAGGCCGTCACTTGTGAAGGTGAACTGCTCTCCGAGTTGGAGGAGATTTACTTCTTGTTCTTTGTGTAGCCCGAGTAGCCAGGAAAATATATTTGTCTCCAGCTGGACGAGTGATTGCAGCTTTTCTTTGAGGATTTGAACAAAACTGCAGGCATCCATCTTTGTCATCTTTAGACTTGATTACTGTAGCACACATTTTCTTTACGTACTTCATGCCTGACATTTTGCTCTAATCAGCATTTCCAAATGAAACTGCTTGTAATTGGGCTTGCTAGCCTAACAGACTCTATATTTTGCATTATTTACAAGTTTAGTCCTGGAATTGCTTAGTATTTGATTATCTGACATTTCATGTACCCAAGGACTGACTTTATGGGGCATATATTGATATATATCTGGACACAGTAGCAGCCTGCTCAATTAAGACCATTCTGGTTGTCATGAGAGCCTGGATTTTACTATTTCCAAGTCTTGATACATCTGTCTGAGCTGTCTATAGAGAGTAGTAATTTTTTTTTAGCCTCCTTCCTTACTGAGATCCCTTCCATCTTAACATTTTTTTCTAGCCTGAACAGATTTTCCTTCTTGTTTTTTATTTTTTGTATCGTGCAACTGGTAGTGTCTCTTGCAATTACTTAGGATTAGAATTATACTATTTTTAAGACCGAAAATATGTGAAGTTCTGCACTTTTATTAATAAGGCTTCAGTTTTACAGCAGTAAAAATAGAAGAGTATGTGGATTGTATCTGCAATTTTACAGCTGCTAAAAATGGTATTGATGCATACACTTGTAAATCACACACACCCCCAAGACCCTTAAACCGAGCACCACTCTTTCTTCAGGCTTTAAAACTTTGTAAGGTCCATGAACTCTGTGACTACCATTAAAGAAAGAAAACCGTCAGTTTGACTGTTGACACTTCGAGTAGTAATTCCTTAGATACATAACATGAAATACCTTCACAGATATAGCACTTTAAAAGGAAATGCAACAGTATAAACAGTGTCTGAGAAAATAAATAAATAGCTTGCCAAATAGTCTCCTTTATTTATGGCCTGTCAGCTTACTTGTGCAGCAGTTGGACATATAGACTTAGACAAGCGTATTTGAGAAGGTACTTTAGAAATATTTCTCAGCACTATCTCTATAGAAAACCCATTGACCTGAAAAAGTGTGCTGCTGAGTGCTGTATGTTCATCTGGATAGTAAATGTATTTTGTTATTCATTACCGGTGCTAGTGATCCTGAAGATGTTCTAATGCATACTTCACTTAGCTCAGGTTTTCCTCTGTACTTGCAGTCAAATGTTATTCAGCTTTCATCTCATTTAATCTAACGATAGCAAGGAATGGCTCTCAGCATTTGGTTACTAGAATAATGATACAAAAAGTCTAGAAATAGCCCGATGCAAATAGTTATCTTCATTTGCAAGACGATGCTTTTGTTTTAATCTTCACCTTTAATGTATTAGTAATGAGAAGGTACCTGACCTTGGGACACTTTACCTCCCTTGGAGGAAGCTTGCTAAATTTTTGTAATTATTTCTCTACATTTCCTTTAGATATTACATTACTGAGTATTGGGTTTGATAGCACGTGAACCGATTCCCTCAGTCTCTAGAGAAAGTATTTTGAAAAAAGTCCCCCGTCCCAGCTGGTAACACAGGAGTTTATTGGTAAAAATCCCGTCGACACAGGGGAAACAAAACAACTCTTGAAAGAAATCGTCGGAGTTATCACTGGGGAAAGGAAAGCAAATCCAAAACACAACAAAATGATAAATAAGGACAGCAACAACTCCATCTTATGTTCTAAATGCTGCTTTATTGCAATGGTGAACAGGAAATCCCTGGTAGGGAACTGCTTGGTCAATAGCTGAGTGCTTGGGTTTGAATGTATTTGTGGAACAAGTACTTGGGATATTTGCTGCAGATACATGAGTAGCCTATTACCCCCGACCCCTACTGCAACTTTCTGTGACATATAAAAACTAGAATTCCTTTCAATTCAAGAGTTAGAATGTCAGCTTTTCCTGCTGAAGCATTCACGATTGATTTGCCTGGGAAAATGCAAAAAACCCCTGAAATTCTTTTGAAAATGTATTGTAGAATATACATGGAAATATTTCCCCTTGTTTCTATTCACGGGGGGGAAGAAAAGATTAATAAGAACATTCAGATCATATTTGGTACAGAGTAACAGCTACATTCTTAATAGAGTTTTGGTTTATAAAGTTAAATTACGTGGCGATGTGTCTCGCACAAAATGAGATGAGAAGAGACCTTTTGTTTTACTATAAATTTAAACGAAATTCCAAAATACATTGACAGGCTCTTCAGTGCATCAATAGGGCCACGCTAAAATGCTTGCTGTTTTCCTTGGGGTATCTTCCATTACTTGAAAATGTACAGCAAACTAGTCATAACAATATTTTCTCAGGAGAATAGTGGTGAATTAAGGCCTGGTTTTTACATTGACATTACCAGCTCAGCTTCTTTTTGCTGCTGGAAAAATTCAATACAGTTTATGGTGTTATTTCCAACTGTATTAGTTGTGCTTGTTTGTTGGTATAGTGCATTATAAATACCATTAAATCCTTAATAAAAAAAAGAAAATTAATGTAAATAATGTGCCTACAATATTTAGAAGTCAACTGGGCCTGATTTGCATAGACAGAGGCTGTGTGCTGATTGATGGCACCCATTACCATAAGGCTGTATTTGTTTTAAACAACAAATGGGTGATTGTGTGCAGACTGCCAGGTATAGAAGGTAATTCTCAGGTAGATAAATAATAGTTCTCGATCTTATTGATTGGATCTGCTGTTGTACTATCGATTCCCATTTGTAAATATTTCTTATCAGGATTATGGAAAAACCTGAAAAGAGGGAAATCTGTCAGAAACCACATTCCTCTAAATAGTAGGATATTAGGAGAAAAATCCCTGCTGGGGACATGTCATTTCAAAACAGGGTTTTAGATGATCAGGTTCTTAGAGCAGTAATTGTTTGAAGGAGCTGTAAGAGTTATCCAGCTGTTGAGGCACTGAAGTGGATGTAGAGCTGGGAACAGGTGGAATGGGTTATTTTCCTGAGTTTATCACTAGGCTTTGGAGTATCTTGAAGGATAAAGCATATAGTTTGAGAGAGAGCATGTATCTCCAGAACCTTAAACTTCTAGGATTTCACTTTCTAAAACTCTTAATTGGTTATTATCGTATAATTCATTGCCTAGATTAGATTAGGAATTGATGGTTTCTTATTCTAGCCAGCAAATGTTAGATACATTTTAAAATTTTTATTAAAGCTTTTAATTCCGTTTTTAATTCTGCAAAGGGTGAATGTACAGTGGTATGTAAGTGTTGTTTTGTTTTGTTTTTTAATGAATCTAATGCTTAATGTTTAGGATATGAATTTACACAATTCCTCCAAGAAAAGAAAACAAAAAAACCAAACAAACACCCCATAAAAATCACAATTTATACAGGATAGAAAAGACAGAGAACAATATCAGTCATGGAAACTGCAAGATGCAAAGATTGTTTTTTATCTCTAAAAGCAGAAAGAGATTGAAGTATTTTTCAAGTCAGTTCTAACATTGAGTATCAAAGTAGAAGAACAAAGCAATAATGAGCTCAGCCTAACAAATGGGACGCTTACAAAGTCCAGCAAACCTCCCTCTGCAAAACTAGCTACCGTTCACAAAGCAAGCTGAAGAATATAGCCAGGTTCTTACGTAGCACTGCATCTATTTTTGAGGCTGATGCTGGTGACATTCTCCTTTGAAATTTTGGTATTACTTTCACTTCACAAGGACTTCTTCTAGGGAAATAAAGCTCCCTTTGTTAACAAACTGAATAAATATTGTGTACAAATTTACTGCCAAAGACAAAGATGCCCTTTTCCCAAATATTCATCTCTAATAGTCGCATTAGTAGAGAATTCTCAAAAAATTCTTCACTGATACCACATCTAGGAGTGACATCTAGTAGTGAAGAGGGACTTTGTCAAAATACGAGGGTGAATTCTCAAAGAATTGATGGATAGACGTCAAATTTCAAGGTAGTACCATAACACTGGTATCTGGGGCCTTATTCTCAGGATGATGTGTAGGTAAGGTAAGTCTGAGAACTAAAATTTAACATTTGGTACTTGATAAGAGACACTGATTTTCATTGCTTCCCCCTCCACCAACCCGTCACTAACAGGTATGCAGCAATCTTTCTGGCGCTCTATACAGGCACTAGCAACTTGGTCCCGTGCTAATAAACTCTTTGAAAGCCAGCTATCCTTTTTCTCTCAGGGGGCTTAATTACTATAGTTAAGTTTAACTAAGCACAATTTTCTAAAACTGTAATTAGTTTGGAAAGTGTCACTCCTTGTCAGCCCTGACACTTCAGGGACCGAATACTTGCTCACCTGTTGGCTTTTTTTTTTATCAAGTATATAATTTTGTGTAATTTGAAGTGCACCAGAGAAATGAATATGCAAAGATAAATTTTTTATAACAAAATATTTTTCCCCGATCGTTGTGTGATGTCTGTTGTCATCCTCAAAGGGCAACAGTGACTTAACTGATTTTGCTTAGATACTACACTTGATCCAATAATGTAACTGAATTATCTGCCCTGAGTATCAGCTTCATTGCTATCTTGACTCTCTGCAGTATTCAAGATTCAAACCTAGCCCAGTATGTCCTTTTAATCCAGCTACTTCAGTATCAAGTGCCCAAACAGGTAATTTGAGGCATATTAGAGAGCTGCATTAGTAGCAAAATAGGGCATAAGGTGATACTGCAGTAAAATGAATCCTATCCAGCCGCTTTACAAAACATTCTGCTAAAGAATTAGAAAATAACATATGCATTCTGGTGTGCAGCTGAAGTTTTTCTTCTGAGAAATAAACTTGAATAAGATTTTAAGGTGCCCTTCTTGAAATACCAGCTGCTTTCTTGGATCAGTCGCAGCTACGGAGAACTATGACAAGACAAACTGATACTGCGATTAAGGTCTAAGCCCAGGACTTAATGCAGTTTAGCTTTAAATTCTGGTGTGTGGGCGTATGCATGCACAAATGGCTTCTTTGTGCTGTGCTTCCTTGTTTAGAAAATGGAAAGATACATCTTCCAATCTCTAAGGAGTTTGGGGTGATTAAATCCATAAATTCCAGAGGCGTGCAGGTTTCATGGCAGACGTGGCCATTGTGGTCCTTCCAGAAACTCCTAAGATACAAGAAGGTACCACCCTGCACTAAAACACTCTCAACACAATGGTCAAGTTAAGGAGCACTGTGTACTAGTTAGGTTCTTTTTAGAAATATTTCCTTTTTTCTCTACTTTAAAAAAATCTTTTCTACAGAAGATCCGACATTTGAGAAGTATACCAGTTTGCAATCAAATAGCTGTAGTTAAAAGCAATGAAATTTTCTTGGCATCAACTGTGTTATTTTTCCTCCCTACTTCTTGAAACAGTCCCTGTTCAACATTAAAAACACTCTCCTTGTTAGGAATTTAAGCTTTGAGACCAATATTCAGTTAGTGAATAGTTGCACCCATTTCTGAAGTTGGTAATTACACTGTGGTGGGTTGTTTCTCTCTCACCAGAAGTGAAAGAGAAGAAATCAAATCCGATTCGGGGAAGGAAAGAGCAGCTCTGTTGCAATGTTCCAGCCCTGTGTGGTACTCCAAAGGCAGGGGGGATCACTAGGTTTGGAGAGACATTTTTAGGAACAGAGTTGGGCAATGAAGCTCTGAGAGCTATCAGATGGGAAACAGATGTGCAAGAAGTAAAGTTCTTGCCGGGTGCATTCCCTCTGACTACTCTGCCAGTTGTGGAATCTGGGAGGGTAGCTGGAGGACGCAGCAGGGAAGGAATCACTTCTGTGAGTTGAGTTGACAGGAGGCTTTGCCAAACATGAAAACCTAGTGCCATCCTTGTGGAGCTGCTTCTGAAAGCATGTGTGTAGATTCATTTGATGTGGTTACTGCCTTCTCTGATCACACCTATGAAGATTTGTTTACAAGAAAACGCTTCAATCCAGAAACTGTATTCATTTTATTTATTTGTTACTTGGAAATACCTGTTCTATGCCTGGCATTTATTCTCTTCTTTTAATGTTCATTTAAAACAGTCTATTTAATCTTTATAAACTTATTCCCTAATTTTGATTTCTATTTTCCACCGCAGCACAAATATCAGATGAAAATTCCATCTGTAGCAGTAGTAGTTTTATTGTTTATTGTATTAAAAAATGTAAATGTGCAGCAGTTTTTATCAAAATATGTTTTACAAACTTTTGACAAAATAAATACCGCTCATGGGAAGAGCCAAAAAATTTCTATCGAATATATTTCTTCACCTGTTGTCAAACTTTATGCAGCAGGATATTAAAGTTGGTCTCAAAATGCAAGTGTTCCCATAATTTCATTGCGCGTTAAGGTTCAGCTGTATGTGTATTTATTGTCATAGAAATGTAATCGTGTTAATGTAGTGCCTGACTCCTAATGAATAATTTGCAAAAGAAGTGGACTGACACTTTCTCAGCATGTTGCGTTTGCATCTTAATGAACATTTTCTGCTTGGTCATGATCAAAATAGGAATACATTTACATAATGTTAATCAAGCACTTGTTCTTAGCATTTGGAAAAGGGCAGGACTTTAAATTTAATTGTTAGTGTGTGCATGTCTAGCACAAATTTAACAACTAGCTTCAACTACAAGTTGCTGTCACAATGAAAACCGATATTAACTATCCCTTCTACGAGCTCTATAATAAATGCTCTTTCAAAATGCTTTATAGATTGATATTTTATAACTCATTCCTATTGCTTGCTCTGTAGATGTAAATTTTATCTGAACTTTCCCTCATCTTTCTCAACCTTTTTAATTTAGATGATCACTTTCCATTTTTAGCTTTTCATGGGAGTGATAATTTTTTTTCTGCTAGCTTGGTACCACTTTGTCTTTGGAACCAGAGAATAACAAGTACTTCTAAACCTCTGGAAAGATATTTGTCTTGGAAGCTAAGGGAAGAAGTCAAGCAGTCAGTCCTTTTTTTTTTTTTTTTCTCTTTTTTTCTTTCTTTTTTTTTTTTTTTGTGGGTTTTGGGGTTTTTTTCCTCCTTCCTTTCTCCAAGGTTCAAAGAGGAAATCTATTCATCTTAATTTGAAGAGAAACTGAGAAATAGAGGGAGTGAGAAACAATTTTAGACAAGGTATTGCCTGTTCTTATTTGTTTGCTTCTTCTCTTCCTGGTAATAGTATTTTGTATTAAAAATGATGAAAATAATAATAAGAAAACAATTTGTGACACTTTAGTTTAAAAAAAAAAAAAAAAAACAGTCACAGAACCTGTATTGACTATGGGGTTCTTTTGACTCCTTTGGGTTTATGTTTGTTTTCTTTGTGGTGGGTGTTTTGCTTTTGTTTTCTTCTTCCTCTTCCAAAAGTGTCATGTATTTAATTGTTTTATTAACTGACAACCCAAAAATTAGCATTCACCTTTCTAGAATCCAGGGAAAAAGAAGCTTCTACCAGGGGAGATTTTGAGGTAAGAGAAACGTGTTTCGGGCTCCATTGTGAGGCTGGAATCTTACGGCCAAAAGATGTGGCACTGCACAGGGAAGTGAAATGAAAAGGTGAAAAATGAGGAGGATGAGAATATAGGAAAAAAGAAGCGAGATAAAAAAAAAAAAGGGCACTTTTCTACTTTGCTCTCTTCAGTACTGTTGTTTGTTTAAAACAGAGCAAAGCATACTCTGTATCTCCCTCCCCTCCATCTTTCAGAGACAGCTAAAATGTATTTTTTCTCATTTTTCAGTAGCAAACTGAGCAAGACTACTGGGACTTTTATACTTGCAGGCATATTTTAAGAATTGGATTATGAGGGAACTGATAAGCAGTGCAAATGCACTGTGTAATCTGTTGGATTCCTGAGTGGTGTTTAGCAAGTCATCTGAAGCACTGGCTTGTGTTGTTAGCGTTTCTGCGACAGCATCTTTCATCTGTTAGCGCTAATTGTGCCAGTAATGGTTCTTTTGGGTCTGCTTTGAAACTTCAGTGCAGTTCCAGTATGACTAGAATCAGATATCAGTTAATGTAGTAGTCCAACTGTCTCCCAGTGTTGAATTGTCATAAAAACCGTATGCAGACTGTATGATAATCAATTCTGTCCCTGATCTTTTCACAGGTAGAAACCACTGTTTCCTATCAGCTTCTCACAAGATAAATCATTCATTATCAGTGTTAAAACATAGAGCTTTAGGCTGCACCTTTTATTCTGCAGTAAGCTTGCACAACTTGTTTTGCTTTGGAAAAATAGCATGTCTGTGTGTGCAGCGGTAGGACAACAGCATGAAAAAGGAGGAGCTATTACTGCTAATAGCAAAACAATGACAAATTACTTTGTTAATAACATTCATCTATATATGGTGATGTTATGCTTGTGAATCATCTGATTAGAGCCCGTGGACTAAGAAAACATTTTCTCTTGTTTGACTTCATGAAAAATAAGTAGTGATCTGGCTTTTCCCATTCCAAACTTCATTTTTTTCAGTCGGAATGGCTATGACATTTCCTTAGCACCAGGCAGTTTTGACAAAATCTCTCTCTCGGAACTTCCTCTTCACCCCTACTGTTACTTCCCAGCTGAAACAGAAATCCTAATAGGATCAAACTGAGAGTCATTCTTTGGTCCTGGTAGATGAAGTTTGCTGTATTTTCATGCAGCTGTTGAAAAATGCATCATTCCTCAGTTTCCCTCAGCTCTCTGCTGTGTCTTCATTGAAAGTTCCATCACTTGTTTCTGGTTTACCATACTGGCTTAAGCCACCGATGGAGGTAGGTTTGTGGTAAGAGGCTAAGATGGGAGGTAGGGCTGAGGAAGAGCAGAAACATGGCCCATTCCCATTCCCCGGTATGGAATGGTACTTCCAAACCTCTACTGTATCTGAGCTCTTCTGTAGCAATAACTGAGAGTCCAAAAGAGCTGACAAACACTGCACTGATATCTGGAAATTTAGGAAAGCCAAACAAAAGCACGTGACATCTGCCATCACCTTTACTACAAATAGTCTGGTAGAAGCAGACACTCTGGAGGTGAAGCACAAGTGTGATGACCAGCCTTGTAAAGACAATTACTGGCTTTGATTTTACAGAGAGCTTGACTGGTTTATGAAAGGTACATAGCAGCTGAAGTCTTGTAATGAAATTATGATGGTGTGTAATACAAAGATTCGGTTTCAAGGAGGAACTGCAATGTGTTGATAGTCCAGGTTCCTTCTGAAAGGAAATGAATTAGCAATTCAGTGCAGTGAACCTTTGAAGGGTCTGATTAATCTTTAAATTCATTCGTTGCTGGGAGGAACGTTGCAAGCTCACGTGTAATAGATGCTTCCAAAATAGATATTGACAAGGGACTCTCAATATTTTCACTTTGAAATTAGAAGTATAGTGTCTTTAACTCATTCTTTCAAATATACATGAGCACTATTTAATTTTTTTACTGGCAAAATTTTACCACTCGGAGGAAATGCTGATTTTGGTGTCTTTAGATATTCCACTGGGTCTCTGCTGAAGTGGAGGATGGAGAAATTGATCCTTTAGCATAAGTTTCATTTGCATAAGTATGCTATATCTGTGCTGCATAATTACAGACCACCAGTATGAGCAGCAGAATATTACATGTCTGGAACTTGAAAAATTCTTTTAATTTGACATTTTTGTATTTTTTTTTTGTCGGTCAAGGGTTAGTTTCATTTTATGGAATAGCTGAACAGGGAAACTATGATTGAAGTAGCAGTTTCAAGCATCTAGTCTATATATTAGTCATCATCAGTCTATATTAGCATCCTTCTTATATCGATGGTTTTTGGTCAAAAAAACCCCCAGAGTTCCAGAGATTATCCACATTTTGATATATAAGAGAGCTTAAGATGAAACATTTCCAAGTGTTCTTTTGGTTTAGTGTTCACAGCTGCTTCAGAGTGAAGGTGAAATCTTTGCAGGAAGATTCCATGTATTGCCAAAGATAAATGAAACATTTGAAAATTAAAGTTGAGGTAGCAAATGTTGGCTGAGGCATAGAATTTGTGAACTGCAAAGTAGAACAAAACTCTTCTTTAACTGAAAAAAGCATATTTGTTCATTTTCTGTAGGTGTGTTTGTCCTGGGGCAGCTATCTTGCAACTGTCATTGTCTCAATCTGGGAACTGCTGCTGCATCAATAGATTAAACTTGGATTTTCTTAAATAAGAATAATGTTTCTATCCGTAAGTGCTCAGCTTCTTTATTCCTATTGCTTTGTTTTTAATCGTAAATGGTAACTAGGTGACAGCAACTTGGATGCGTGCTTCTTTACACTTGCAAATAGTTAAGAGAGAAGAGTAGGACCTTCAGTGTGCTCAGTAACAAGTAAGAGAGTTTAGGGAATACTGAGGAGACTGCCCAGTGGAAGCTGAAGAGCTAGAGGTATGGTGCTTAAAATGAAGCCAGTAAAGGAGGGTAAGGTGTGTTTGAGAAGAAACTGATAGTTGGGAGCAGAACACAAACAGGGCCATTGTAGCTGAAAACTCACAATTGTAGACTTTGTAATACAAGTGCTTGGCATAAATGTGTCATGCTAAGTAGTTTTTGATGTTGGTGGCAGAGAATTATTTTAGGTCATGGGGTTGTTTTGTTTGTAGGTGGTGGTTTTGGGTTTTTTTTTTGGGGGGGGGTGTTTTTTGTTTGGTTGAAGTTTGTTTGGGGTTTTGTTTTTGTTTTTCCTTTTACCCTACTGGTTGTTTTTTGTTGTTTTGGGTTTTTTTTTCGGAGGCACCATAATTGAGTACTAGATCCTTTTCCCCCAAAAGGAAGTAAATGCTGTGTCTTCCCACTGGCAGAGCTTTTGAGAAGAAAGGAGCTGGATGACACAGTCCTCCCCTTTAGTTCATGGGTCTGGGTCTGCAATCAAAAATCTTGTTTACTTTGGTCAGCCAGCACAAATACCAAGTGTACCGAAAGATCCTCTGGTTCCTCACTCTGATATCTTGCTGATTACTAGTCTGCTTTCTCTGAACAGATCAGTATACTCGGTTCTTTTTTCAAGTATCTAATAAATGGGCAAAGAAATGTCTTTATTATTTTTATAGAAATAGGTACATTCCGCAGAGCAGAAGTTTGTGCTTGGAGGGAGTTTAAAGGGAGCTAAAGTGATGTCCCCAGTGTTTTCAGCCTGTTTCATCAGCCTTTTGTATGTCATGTTATATTACCTCTGAGTTGGAAGATTCTAAAACAAAATCCATTAAGACAAGCCCTAATGCTATCTCAACTGCCATACATATAAAAAGATAGATGAGGACTATCATTCTTCTGTGTAGAGAAAGCCAAATGTCCATTCCCCCTCAAATTCCCCAGGCTTTATAAACAAGCTTTTCTGGTCATTCTTTGATAAAGCAACCATGGAAAAAAGGTTGAGGCAGTTGATTGCATAAGCATCATGGCTGGAAGATGGGATCCTCAGGCCTCTCACTGCTTCTTGTCCTCAGTCTGTTCTCATTCAAATCTATTAAAAGCTGCCTAATAAAAAAACTTTAAAAGCTTCTGAAACTGCTGGGTTTTTTTGTATGGAACTAGCACTATTTCTTTACCTCCAATGCACCTGGTTAGACCTCAAGGGTGTCCAGTGTTCATTCGTTGTATTATACAATGAAAGGGGTATATTTTTCTGCTCTCTGAGATGATTTCCCACCTTTTTTTAGTGTTTTTCTGGCTTGCTTTTTCTTTTAACTTCACCAGCTAGAATTTTGGTTGTGTTTTAATGGTGGTTTTCAAGAAAGCCTAAGACTCCTTCTCTCTGGTTTGGGTTAAGAGGAGAGTTGTTATTCAGCTGCATAATGTAAAATAAAATCAGAACACTGTTAATTATAAATGACTAGCCTTATTAACTGTGTCCAGACATACACTGCAGAGTTCTGATGCCCTTCCCAAGGCTAAGCTGGAGCGAGCTGTGAGCTGCCAGGTTTACTTGCTGTACAGAATCTGTTCCCAGCTCTCACCGAAATAACCTAGACTTTTGGAACTTTAATTCAACCGTGTGTGTCTGTATGTACAAATAAGAAATTCTGGATGCAGAGTTTGCTCTTTAGTGAAATGTGGAATAATACAGCGCGTTCTAATTGATAACCAACTTGTACATTACTTCTTCTTTCAATTCCTTGCCTTCCTCACGATGTTTAATGTACTTTGACCTTCTGAATTCACCACATTGAATGGGGAATTAAGAATGTTGTCTGGATGTGCTTGAAGCCCTAACTGTTGTTAGCTCGGAGTAATTAATAGTAAGGCCTTGCGTTACTGAAATCCTTTCGGAAGAGTTCAGTGATCTTCAAGGTTGGTTTGTCTTTTTAAGACCACTGGAACCGAAGGAAGTCTGTATATTCCTTTGCTTGTATTGCGCTTGTGCAGAAAGAGAAGTGAAAGAACCTGAATGTATGGAATAATAGCATTAAAAGCTTTCATTACTAAGTCTAGGAAGAAAATAGCAAATTCAGTCTATGTACAGACTAAAAGTTTATGCTACTGTTAACCTACGTGCTAAAGGAAACATTTATGTCTCACTTAATGTGTTCTAAAGTCTTGATGAAATAATATTTTGCAGATCTGTTAGTTTTCGGGTAGCTTTATTAATTAATAAGCCATGACATACAACTGACTGATTTGTATCGAACAATAAAGGGAACACTCTCTATTTAATAAGGTATGCTAAATATTTCAAGCAGTGCCTCACCCTTCACATCTGTATCTTACCTCCCTTACCCCCACATTCCACCTGAATGGCAGTTCCAGCAACTGCTACTCCGACACCGGATTTTTACTCTAACCTTTCTATAATGATCTCTGTATTGTGCTTTAATAGCATTAATATTTACTTTTAAAAAAAGTCCTGGCAGTGAAGCAAAAGCTTCTGGTTAAATGTAATCCAAGACAAGACTTTATTTCAAAATAGTTGTGTTGATTGCAAGAGCTGATAATGCTTTGCCCCTAAACTAAGGGAGCAGTTTATTTTCATACTACGTTGATGTTATGCACCTTGATGTTTGCAACTTGAGTAGCTTTCTGTCTGAATGAAATAAACAATGTGTTTGCTATTCTAGCCAAGACAGTTCATTACAGCTTATAATGGGAAAGCTTAATATGTTTCTGGGCCATGATCCTATAATCAGCTCTTCTGACAAATCTCTGAAGCTCTTATCGAGCTTCACTGACTTCCACTGATATTCGGCCAAAAGTAGAATTCAAACCTGAGAAGTCTTAATTTTTAGCTGTAACTGAAATGCATTTTCCTGCATGTTGAGTATTTTATTGTTTATAATCCTATATTGCGTGCTTAAAGGTGAAAACAAGCTATTTATGCCTATCTTATATGCAAGGGGCTTGAAAAACTATAGGTTAAAAATAGGTTGCTGTGTCATAGGCATTACATGGATTCCTCTGAATTTTTTCAGTGGTTTGATGTTGGCTAATGGAAAATGTTGAGCATATTTTCCCCCTTTCTTTTTATATATGTTTCTGACAGGAAATCTGTAGCTAAATATCATTTTATGATTTCCATCTGTTCATGTATAATGGTGTTTTATAATGCAGTCCAGACTGCTGCCCAATAGAAATGTCCTATAGCAGGAGAGAGGCTTTCAAGTGATTGTTGTACATACTAATTATTTTTTTAATGAGTGCTTCATTTAATTTGGGAGAAAAGTAACTCATTTAACCCAACTTTCTTGATAGAAAAATCTCCACTACTTAACTAAGACGATGCCTCATTCTTCTAGTCTTTATATAAAAGAAAGGTTGGAATAGTTATACTACCGTGGTAAAATAAGAAAATAAAATGCACCCTTCACTTCAGAGTGAAAGGAAAAGCAGGCAGCAGAAACCAAAAACTGTTGCTGAAATGTTCCCCTTAGTAGCTAACTTCTGTGATCTCTGCGACGTGTTTCCCAGCCAGTGAGGATTAGATTAAAGAATATTTACGGTAGCAGATATCATTTTAGTTTTGACAACTCAACTGATTTCCTCACATATTAAAGGGAATTGATGGAACTGTTACAACACCAGCTCTTGAAAGCTGTATGTCAACATATGTTCTAAAATGCAAGTTGCCATCCTTTACGGCTGGGTAATAGGAACCAGGTGTATCTGTAGGGGGGGGAAACAAGAAGGCAAATAAAAAACTTACCGATGTCATTCATGTGCTTCATCACGTGTCAGTCTTGATTTTTGTACGAATGACTAAGTTGTCGAAGGGGCGTTTGACCAGATGACCTTTAAAAGCCTCTTCCAACCCAAACTATTCTATGATCAACAATAAATTATTGTTGTTTTTCTTTTAATCTTTGCAATCAAGTTGCCTTTAAATATCTTTACTGCCCGGGAGTTTCCGTCTTTCACATTTAATGATAATCTGAATAATAAAATTAACAAGAAAATCATTCTAATATTTATCAGTTTAGGATTAATTTAGCGACAACTGCCTTGTGTGTTAAATGAGCCAGGATGCTGTCGGTGACTTCCAAATTGAGCTGAAACTGCCTCTGAGATGGAGAGGTGTGCTCCCTCTAGTGTGGATTAGCTTTAGAATAGTCTAAATAATTATTATAAAAACCTCTCACTTCCTAAAAAAGAAGTGCATTTTGTAGCCACGTTGCTTTTCCCTCCACAAGACAGTTTGTTGCAGGCATTTTAACGGCACGAACGTGAATTTTTGTGGGGTTTGCAACACAGTTGTTATCGCGTAGAAAATATTCTCGATAGATAAGCTTATTTCCCATGGTTCGTGTGGCTGTGTGCCTTGCGCAGGGTGATCCTTGCAGAAGAGGAGGTGGCAATCCATCTGAAGTTCAGAAGTTGGAACTATTCATGTACCTAGTCACGAGGGAATATGGATCTATCAGTTTGTAAAATAAAAACCATTGGATTCGACTGCTTTTTTGCTGAACATACTGAACGAGTTCCTATCTGGGCTGAAAGCAGGGATTGTTCGCAACTGCTTGTACCCACAACAGCTGTGCAGAGCCAGCGAGCCTGACTCCCACGGCTCTGTTGGGCTAGACAGCACCATTAAACTTCTGTCAATTAGCCCATCGCCAGTCACATCACAGCGGCTTGCGACAGCTTTCCTCTGTCAGGAGAGACGTCTGTTGTGTTCTGATGCAGAGTCATGTTTCCTCCTCGGAGAGAAGCAGTGTGAAACTCCTTTGCTTCAAAGATGTTGAGAGCCATGATTTAAAAACAAACCCAAAACCTTACAATGCTTAAAAGTAACTTTTTTCTCCCTCTGAGCAGTTGGAAGGCACAAAAGCAGAACAGAACTGTGGCAGCTCAGCTTTTTATTGTTCAACAGGAACCCGGTGTTTGGAAACGTGACGTATTTTGAAATAAACTTTATTCTGCACATTTGTAAATAGAGTTTTTAGAAGTTAATATGTTATAGAAATTGTACCTCAGCTGAAGAACAGGTTAAAAATGGTTTATGTGGCATACAAAAATTATTGAAGTCCCAGATATTTTAAAAGTGGCACATATAAAGTTGAGTGAAATTTCTGCTACGTGTTGAATTTGAAGGTTTGTAACATTAACTACAGAGGGGAGCCTTTTCTAGAGTCTCTGCAAGAAATGGCTCCTCTTTTAACCAAATCATCACTGGGATAATTTGTCTGCGTTTGGGAACATAGAGGGGAGGCCATTTGGACAAAATAACCTCTTAAATTTCACAAAATTTTGCTGAAAAAAAACCCAGATGTACGTATGTAGTGAAGTACAGCTCTGTATCTTGCTGGAGAGTGCTCTTATCTTCTCAGTTGGCCATAGGCTAGGAGCGTACAGAGATGTGAAGTTCCGATCTATAACGATTTCGATACAGAATTTTCTTTTGATGAGAAGTGACCCATTTTCTCATTGATGTGGTGATCTTTGAAACATAGTGAGAATTTTTACCCTGACTTAATTTTAATCCTGCAAATTGATATCGGCCCATGATATCCTGTCCTTCCAGAGAAGGAGATGGCATTGTATGAACTAGGAGTCAAAAGAGGTGTGGAAATATTTTGAGGAGGCTGTTCAGAAACTAAAAGTTACTTTTATCTGGGAATGTAAAAGTAAGAAGACTTCAAGGTTAGTTTAGTATGAGCTAAATATGAGGGTTGTGTTTACCATTTACATGCGGCCAAACTATTTCCTTCTTTTGAATAAATTGTGTAGTGCCAAAAAGAAAAAAAAAGTGCTTGAATCCAAAGGCCAAGTGACTTTGCACTTGAGAACTATGCAGTAGCAATGCAGGTTTTGTTTATGTCTTTAAAAAGCGTTTGGAGATGGCAGGGTTTGGGAGAGGTACATTAACTCCAGCCTTCCAAGGAGGCAGTAGAAACGTGATCCTTGCTGTATCGTAACAGGGCATCGGAAGTCTAAATGATTCATGCGGAACCGTGAGCAGAGAGAGGCATATGATGACTAGCAGGGTGCTAGGAGTGTAGGACGAGAGGTGACTGAAAGGTTCAGAGGAGAATATGTGACAAAAAAAAAAAAGATTTAAGAAGACATGGGATAATGCAGTTGGAGGAGACTGGTATGCAGCTGCTGTTCTGTAATGGGCATACTGTACTGCTAATTTATTTGTTACCAAACAGTTTGTCATTTATTTCTAAGTACCAATTTACTGAACTCCTTACACGGGAGCTTCACTTCTGTTTCCTTGCGCAGCTGCTTGGTTGCCTTTTTAGAGGGGATGATGATGTTGCTTCCTTTAAGAAAAGTCCAGTGAAGAGAAAAGGGATGAAGAGATGAGGATAACCTTCGAACTTGTCAGGGATTGTTGATGGGGTGGATCTAGAGCTGTGGCTGAGGAGATGAAGGATGGGAATGTGCACTCTTACCTACTTGTCCTGGAGCTTCCCTTGAACCACATGGTCCTATGAAGGACTGTTGCCTCTTGGCTCTTCCTCCCTTTCATCTGCCCAAACTCGTGTCTGAGTTTTCTACCATGATATGATGCCTTTAGAGCTCTCTTGGTACATGGGGAGTTACCTCTCTAATCACTGCAGCTAAATTTGCTGAGGATCATGAGTCAATTTTAATTTGTTTTAATTTACTTTTATTATTTTATTCCTTATGTAACAACATTGCTGGAGCAACACATTCGTGTTTACTTCTGCTATACTCTGAAGAATAGTTGCAGTGTGTGACATGTTTCTGGAAGGTAATATGTCATCTCCCTGGAAACAGAATTCACCAGGGGTATTTTTTGCTTTCAAGTATCCCAGATAAATAAGCTATTTCTTACAAAATAATGTATCAATTGGTATAGCCTCCCACAAAAGTTTATAATAGTCCCACCCCCTCCAAGTAATGGGTTGAATTAAAATATCTTTATGACTTAATGCTCTGAAGTAGTAACTTCTACTTCATATGGCAAAAAGGAAGACTTGTGTGGTTTTCTATATATGCTTTATTTGAACTACCAACAGATATGAAAAATATATCTATATCCTTACATGGTTACAGCTTGTTAGGATAAAAATGAACTTTTCAACCTTACTATTCATAGACACAAAAGTAGTAATTGAGACTAATGGAATTTGAGGATGGTGACTTAATGGACATCAAGGCAAATTTAAAGTATATATATGGAAACCAGCTGTGGTCACTGGAGACATAAACCAAAAGCCACTCAGGAAATCTGGGGGTTCGTGTACGGAGATGTGAAGACCAGGGACTAAAAGCTTGTTTTAGATGACTTCAGTAGCCTTAATACGGGCATGGAAAGGAAGTGTTAGGGCTGTACAGCTGCTCTGGGTAAAGCAGAGCTGAGACCAGTACCTCCATCTCTGTCAAGAGCGCGTAGTTCTCAGCAGCACACACTTCCTTTCTTTGGCAACAAAGGCCATGAAGTCTCAAAAAGTCTTTGCTTCAAAACATAGTTTTAGCATTGCTACTCATACCTGTGCTGACCATGTAACATAGTCTTTAAAATCAAGTTAAAATATCTTAAGTGCCTCAGGATCGACAGTTCAAAACACTTTCTGTGAATGACAGCAAAAGGATTATTCCCTTCCAGAGCTCCACAGGTTTCAACCCTGTTAGAAATGGGTTAATGCTAGATTTTAGGCTATTGACTATTGTTGAAAGCAGATTAGTTTGCTTCTATAAAATAAAATCTGACAATTTAAAGTCTTAATGTCTGCAAAAGATAAACACTCACATTTGGTCAGATTATAGTGGTTTGGGTTGGTTTTTTTTTTTTCAAGACTAGTCAGCCTTTCATATAGTGTGCAATTAAATGTTAACTGCCAGTAAAACGATACGTAAAGCTAAGTTAACTTCTCATTGTTCCAGGTTCCTTCGTAAAATGAATATTTTAATGAATTTTAAATACTAAAAAGAGAATCTCGATTCCTTTTTTCGCTGGTATTACTGCGAGGCATCTGGAAGAATTATTTTGACTTATTTCAGTGGCATTGCCTTAACCAGCATAACTTTCTGCAGTTCTGACTTCTAGAAAACTTGGTGATGATCTACCTTCTGGTGATGAATAATTATAGTGTATTTTAGTCAGGAAGCTTTGTTAGAGCTTGATGAATACAAATCTATTGTATCCCTTACTGCTGTGGGACCAAAGGTCTGAGCAAGGGACTGGAGTTGTTTTTACCTTTTTGCAACAGCTCCATAAAATGCAGCGAGGGAATCACTTTGTTCCGGTCCAATTTTCATCAAATAGCCCTCCTTGTTCAGAAAAGGACTAATTTGTGGGAAGAAGAAAATATATCTCGTGCGTGTAGGGAAAATAATTCTTTTTAATTAAAAAGCTTAATCCAATCTAAATCAGGATTAACACCCAGGGGCTTTCAGTGAGCAGCTGGCTTTCTTACCAGCGGGAAATGTTTTTTGTACAAACCACCTTACTGCACACCTCACCAGTCCTGGACTGTTTTGGGTTTTACCAAGGACAGGGAGCTCCATATCACTCTGACACGAAACCAGATATAATTTGGATTTTGCTAGCCAATGTGTGCCAAAAGAGTTTTTATACTAGTGTTGGTATGCACGTGTGTTTGAACGGAGTATGACGCTGCTGTTCCCTATGGTGGAGAGGAGGGACTCGGAAGGTTTGCATCAGCTGGCTGGTTGTATCACGAGTGTTCTCTAATGCTAAACCTGAGGATTTCATCTGTGTTTCTCTCATGAAAGCCCAACTGATCTTCCAGGGCATGGCCGGGGTGGGTACACGTTCAGAGGACTTTCAAGCTTTCCTTTGTAATTCCCTTTACTGACTCCTTGCATCCATTGGACCACTGCTCCTTTTAACCCTTTGACAGTCAGAGGGGAAGGGCTACCTTTAAAGCAGGGGATTATTTTATTCAGAAAGGAATCAGGTTGCTACTGCCTGTACTTGTTTTCCTAGTTCTGCCTGAGTATAGCTTGGATCCCCAGGCTCTCAGGAGGTGTAGGATATGGCAAGAAGAGTTTAAAGACTATTCAATTTAGTGTTTGTTGTAGTTCTAGCATTTAATTAAAAAATGGCATTGAGGTTCCAGAAATGTAATTTTTGAGTGGTTTGTGTGTTAGAACTTACCTTTGTTTTTATGCTTAACTTCTTCATCTCTACCTCAGCTGAGGTCTCTAGGCTGCAAGCTTAAGATTGGAGTAAAAGGTAAAGCAGTAATTTTTTAATACATGTTGGTATTTAAGCTACGTGAGCTAGCAGATCTCTCAATGAACACTTTGTGGCTTTTGGGGAAAAAGAAGATTTTTGATTTGTATATAAAGCAACCAGCGTATAGATTTAAATTGAAGTTCTTACAGTTGAGCTGAGAGCAAGATAAATGGTTTTCACAACGGAAACAAAACAAAAACTCAAGAGCTTATCTACTCAGTATTTTAAAACCGTAATTAAAATTAATTTTATTATGACAACAACAGTGGGGCTCATTCAGCACGCAGGCTCATTTCTGGGTTTTTCAAAGGACTTTACACAAACTCCTGTGACTACATAAAGGTTGGAAATCATGTTTATCGTTGTAAATGCTTAGTCTGTGCACAGCTAATGTTGATTAAGCCAATAATACCCTATCTGTCGGTACTACGCAGTTATCCTAAGCTTATTCTTGCTACTCTAACTTCTGAGTTTCCTAGCAGGAGTAGAAGTGTAATATCTTGGAAAAAACAGTATGTCTTGTATGTCTGGAAAAAGCTTCTATAAAATAACAAAAGAGTCTCCAGGCTGCCTTGCTGAGTGGCATCAGATGATCTCTGTTCGTCTTGCTTTCTTTCATTATTTGAATTGAATTTTGATTCAAGGAGTGTGACGTGCACGTTTGCATAGTGGAATGCTTGTGACAGCTGTATCCATGTATAAAACAGTTCCATTAACTTTCTGGCTAACACTGAAGACCTATATTATGATATTAAGGCACTCTAAATAAGACCAAGCCCTACTGTTTACATACTCAGCTGCAGTTTATTATTTAGAGAACAAATTCCCCATTTGCAAGTATTTTTCATTGCTGTTACCGTACGCACAGTGCTCCTTAAGAGTTTACTGACAGTTTTGGGGTTCAGAAAAGCCACTAACCTTTTCCTTGTGTCATTACATCCTTCTCTTTACAGTTATCAGTTATTCAAATTTCCTTGTCCTAAAGAAACCTGAAATTGCAAGTGACTGGGAGGAAAGAGGTGAATGAATGATGTCTATTGTGTTTGCTCATATGCCAATTCATTAACTGGAATTAAACACTTGTGGCAAGTGAAACAATTTGGTGTGAAGTTGGAGGGTTTATGGAGCTGTTTGACATATGCTTGTTTTTAAATCTTTCTACTGCACCATAGCGTCTAAAATGCTTCTGTAAATTGTTAACTGTAATTAGTATCATTTGCAATATTTAGGAGTCATAGTAGTGATGCTATAGTTCCAGCTGAAGATGTAGTTTTAGTATGCACCAGAGGGACCTGGACAAGATGGAGAGGTGGGCCCAGGTGAAGCTCCTGAGGTTCAACAAGAGCAAGTGCAGGGTCCTGCACCTGGGCCGGAACAATCCCCACTGTCAATACAAGCTGGGGGAGGAGGCAATAGAGAGCAGCCCTGCAGAGAAGGACTTGGGGGTGCTGGTAGACGAGAAGCTGGACATGAGCAGCCAGGGGGTGCTTGCAGCCCAGAACCACTCGCATCCTGGGCTGCATCAAAAGAAGTGTGGCCAGCAGATGGAGAGGGGATTCTGCCGCTCTACTCTGCTCTGGTCAGACCTCACCTGGAATACTGC
>JAAGNO010008656.1:0-17190 GCA_033439905.1 Ceryle rudis
CTGCTCCAACCAAGCACTGCTCCAACCAAGCACTGCTCCAACCAAGCACTGCTCCAACCAAGCACTGCTCCAACCAAGCACTGCTCCAACCAAAGGCTTCCAAGCAATTTTCAAAAATTTGCCTGCTCCCAACTGCAATACTTACTCAGCGGTAAAAAACTTACTAAAGAAATCAATGATTATTTTGACAAACACGCAAGAAGCCACACAAGAGGGCCGCAGGAACACCCCTCAAATGTGCTTAGTTCTTTATACATAAGCATCTGATCTCCCAAAGTACTACGCAAATTGACTAAGCTTAAAAGTTGCATTTAAAATTATCTTCAATATCCATTACAAAAGAAAGGCACCTACCCACTGATAAATTAGCAATTGTAATAAGGGCCTGTGAAAAATAAGGGTAAATTGATTATGTTTTACCTAATTTTATCTCTATTTCATTCCAAAACTTTCCAAATTGCAAGAAATAAAAGTACAGGCAAAAGGGTGAGTAAAAAGCCTGACTGCCATGTAAAATATCTAAAAATAGTATTTCGGTATTACTTCTATACACTGAAATAGCAATGAATATCATCTATATAAATCTACTTCTAGCAGAGGTTTTCAGCAGCATCCAAGACTTGAGAACCAATTTTAAATTTATATTGTAGAATAAGCAATAAAAAAAGCCCCACAAGTTGCACTTATACAATATGCAACACTTAGCAGGAAGACATAGCCATGCATCGTCTCGTATAAAATACACAGAAACATTATTATAAGCCATGTATTTTAAATCTTATGGAATTTATTTGGGAAGAACTTAAAGTACTGCTTGTAGAATATCACTTTATTTTAATAGTTCTGTTAGTGACAGGGACTATTTTTTTTTGCAGGGCCTGTTGCAACAGGACAAGGGGCAACAGTTTTAAACTAAAAGAGGGTAGATTTAGACTAGATATAAGAAAGAACTTTTTTAACAATGAGGGTGGTGAAACACCGGCGCAGGTTGCCCAGAGAGGTGGTAGATGCTCCATCCCTGAAAACGTTCCGGGTCAGGTTGGATGGGGTTCTGACCAATCTGATCTAGTTGAAGATGTCCCTGCTCACTGCAGGGGGTTGTACTATATGACATTTGAAGGTCCCTTCCAACGCAAAACATTCTATGATTCTATGTAAGACATTGCCATGGCCGTGGGTCCAGAATATATACAACTGATCTGGCCGGTCCTGATGCCTCCATGAGCATAGACAGCATCTATACAGTCAAAAGGGAGGGGGTTACCATGCAGATCATGGCCATGTACAAACTCCTTCAGCAGATGTCGTACTGAAATATCAATGCATAACCTATCTTAGGATGAATGAGCTTGTCAGTATGAGTGGAAAAGGCAGGTTCGTAACTACACTAGACCATTCAGAAAAAGCTGTGGACTCCTTTGTCAAAACCACCTTGGGAGAAAGTCATCTCACCAAAGCCATGAGGACTCTCCAAACTCAGATCTATGTTGTCAGTACTAATTGAAGTGGCTGCCACTTTCAACACTTGACAGTTCCTAGACCCCACAAGAAGAAGTGATAGATCTCATGTCTCCCAAAAGCAAAGAGATGATAGCATATACTCCAGAAGGGAGGAACTGATGGCCAACTCAGAATTGCTTCTCTTGCTTGCTAGTAAGATCAATACACAGTGTATCAACTGGGAAAAAATATTTAAACCATGAGGGAACACTATACAGACATTGATTGACTATCTTACACCACAAGAAGAAAGAAAAACGGAGTTTTTCTCCTTCCCTATTTCTGGGTTAGGCCAATTACTATCAGATATTTGAATGATCACCCTGAGAAATGACTGCACGTCTAACAAAATTGGTATTGGCATCAGAACTAGGTCGAGCAAAGTCATCTTATTCTAACACCAGTTTGACTTTCAGGTTATAAAAGCAGCACTGCATTCAGCCAGTAACTTATCTGAACAATTCCCACTAGCAAACCAGTGCACCGAAAAAGGCTGTGAGACCCAAATTACTGCACAACCACAAAGGTGAAGATGAGATGAAATGTGAGCGGGGACCTGCCACAAGAAGACACAGTCAAAGAGTGAAAGCAAGTGTGCATCCTTGAAGCGCACCATGAAGACTCTGTGCAATATGGAATCGCATCCAGTGAGGTGCAGAACAGAACCTGGTTAAACAAGAAGGGATAGCAATTAGTAATTAGGAGTTGTTGCAGTGGCTGTTGCAGGGTCACTCACGCAGGTGGGTGCAGCGATAGCGCCCACCCTCACACACTGGGACAGGGGGGAGCAGGGAACCACCACAACCCCAAAACACCACAGTGTCAGCGCTCCAGGCAAGGGAAGATCTTCAGATAAGAGGCAGATGGACTCTGACCCTCTGTAAGTATAAGGTGCTTATCTTGAGAAGAAACCTCACAAGGCCTCTCAGGTATGCAAGTGCAGGGTAGAGAGCCATATACCAGCTTCAGTGAGTCTTCTCAGCACTTACCTGCAAAGGTTGTTTTCATTTCTTAGCACCATAATGCACACTACGCATACCCCACATGCACTTCACCACAAAATGCTGACCCTTAACTTTAACAGTGATTTCGTACAGGACAAAGGCTTCTATTTTAGAGGTATTTCAGAGGATGCACTCAAAATGATATACAGACACTGAAACACAATGTACATTTTCCTCCCTTTACATATTGGTTGTATCAAATATAATGGTTTATTAATCCAAAACAACCTGTAGAGGGAAATAAGTCAGAAATACCGACTTTCTCTTTTTTTCCTCCTCCCATGAATTGCAAGCTTATTTCTCTCGCATACTATTTATTTCTCATCAGAGGAGAATTAGGAGTTTCTCTCAGAGCTAAAAACAAACATACTCTATGAACACGGGTTCATTAGGAATGAAATTACAGTACGGTGGAGTAATTCCTTCTGCTTTTGTATATAGACACTTTTCTAAGTATATACAGCAGTGTACATAAGTCTATAACATCTCTTCAAACCCACCAGAAGCTGCTTAACATTTCCATTTCAAGAGAAGCTTCTGTAAATTCAAACTCCTTTCAAAAATTCACTACTGTCTCATTAATTTCTGAATAAATTAACAGATTCCTGCAAACTTTTTACATTTTGTTTTCTCTAACCAATACTGACACCGTTTAAGGAAGTCACAATGTTCATCAAGTCTAATTGCCTGAATTAAACAGGCCAAGGTACAACTCTGAAAGTACCTGCATCCGGGCTGTAACTTCTACTTAAGCTATGATACGTACTTTAAATATGGATATGACCTTGCTTTGAAAGTGTCCAGAGTTGGAAAAATAAAAAATATATATATATTTATGTAAGTTCTTCTTGTAGTTAACCATCATTTTAAGCTATAGATTTTAATCTTAAAGTATTAAACGACCAAACAAAAAGGTATGCAGTGAACCCTGTCCCTTCTCTACTTTTCCATTCCAATACAGAAGTTCAAGTCTGACTGCTGAAAAATTCACTGTAAAAAGAACAACAAAAAAAATCACTGTAACCTTTTTAGCAATATTCTCAAATGTGAGCAGTGATTTCAGGTGCCCCTTACAGGACACAGTAAATGGGCTGGGATTGCAGAAAGCAGGTGATGAGAATCTCCAGAAGCCAGACTCTTTCACAGGCACCTCGGAGAAATGACAAAGAAATGTATCCAAAATTATTCACATTACACATACTATTGCAAGTTCTCTTCTGATTGCCTTAGGGGGGTTAAAACAGCAGCCTGTGAAAAATAAGTGTCCATCAGGCTCGTTGTGATTTCCAGGCACACTCAAAAAAAAAAAAAAAGGTTATGCTTATATATAATCCTGACATGTCAAGTGTCCTTTGAGGATTTAAAAAGACATTGTAAGTATCTTAATAAAAGCTATTATGTATTGCTATAGGATATGAAAAATATTAAGATAGATTAAAAATGTTAAAAAAAACCCATCTTGTGTGAGGGCCTAAGCTTCTGTAAAGTGACTCCGTTCTGAAAGAATCCAGTTCAAAAAGACTGTGCTAGAGGAAAAAGACATAATGTTAATGGAGAAAAACTATACAAAAAAATGTCTAGATAATTTTGATCCATATGCTTCTCAATTAGTGTACTATATATGATTTTTTTATGACAAAAATTTCAATTTCTTTCAGAAAAGAAAATCATTATGAATTAAAAGCTCTCCCTAAATCTTTCTTTGAAAGACTACAAGGAGCACTAGATAAACCCTGTATCAAAGGAGTTTCCCCCATGTGATATGGGGTATTACAATACTGGACCTGATTCTGCCGTCACTGAACTCAAATGACATTTCTTAGCAATTTAATCCACTTCAAAAACAAGATCATTGGTTAAAAAATTCTCTGTACTTTATTTCCAGAAGGAAAACTGCATTTCTGCATAAAGCCCTGGAACATATAATGTATGCAGATTAGCAGTCCTATACATAAAATACACTCATTAATGTACTTAATTAAATGTTTTCATTAATCACAATCCATCTCCCACAGCCTCCTAGAAAGATCATAGGAAGAAAACATGGCTATCTTGAACCAAAATGCAAAGAAGAAAAAAAAAAAAAAGAAAAAAAAAAGAAAAATCCATCAGCAAACCTCCCAATCTATAACTGCAATTTTCTTCTGACTGAAATAATTTAATAATCTCAGAGAAACTAAAGGTTTTTCCAAGAATTGTAGCTGCAAAGAGCAATGAGCAGACACACACAAACTAATGGAGATGATAAATTTGGGTCTATCCTGAAACTGCCCACAGTCCCCTTGCAGGAAATGAACTGTAACCTGGACCACACAGACGTGTTAACTCTGAACTGCAGCAGATTCTCACACCCACGCACAAATCAGGCCTCACCTACAAGAGAAAATGGCAACACGCGAAGCACGTTGTCTTCCCATACACTCTCTTCTTAAATCAAGCTGCTCGGTTGCTTAGCACGACTCCTCTTTGTTTCAGTGTCTTGAACAGAAGAGTGGCCTTTTATACTTCTAAAGTTGGGTTTCTAATGTAAGGTATTATGAAAATTATCAAAATGAAAGCTAAACAATAGCTACCCACTCTCCTTGCTAAAAGTTAAGGTCTCATTTTAAAAGCAACTAATTCAGATACAATCCCACCGGGGGGGGGGGAAAAAAAAAAAAAAAAACCTGCAAATTTTTATTTCCTTTATGGTTTTAGCTAATTAAGAAGGTGTCCCATGGATCTACTGAAACCTGGTTCTGTATGGATACTCCCAAGGTGTTCACCCCTCCTCCCTCCAACCTCACCTGTCTCATCATCTGATTATTGCTCCAATCCCTTTTCGTACCCCCCGCTCTCTCCTTGTCCTTCCGTAGGTCCTGCAGCTCCTCCAGCTTCAATCCCAACAACCAGCCAAGCAAGAGGCAGCTCTTCCTGCATCTGGCTCCACACCGTACACACTGGTATCAGCAACACCAGGGATGCCCACCACACGTGCTGCAGCTGTCTCATCCACAGGAACACTCATTTTGCCTGTTTACTCTAAGCAGCCACCAGCTTTCATTACACATACAGAGATATAATTGCCTTTGAGACATCTACCCCTCTATGAACTTTGGTTTAGACTGCACAGCAGACTGAACAGGGGAACTCACAAGACAGGCTAAAAATAAAATTTAATAACACATTATACACAAGCTCATAATCAATTAGCATATATAATTTGACAGCACATTCTATATTATTTGATATTGATTGTCTGCAACTGGCGTGGTACCAGATCTCCAACTAAAAATAAGCACCCTTGATACAACAGGAAAAAAAAAATGCCTCCATAAATATTCCTCTTACAGTGCACCACTACTTTGTTTCTTTTCCTTAAGGACCAGATCTATACATCATATATATGAGAATCTCCTTTATCTCAGAAGAGAAAGTTTTGTGTCTTTCATTGTTGCAGCATAAAATCTGCAAACATACTGAATGCATCCTACGGGATGCTCAGAAATTCAACAGAAAATTAAAAACACCTCAACACATCTTACTGCTTTAACTAGTAAAACTGGGGGGGGGAGCGGGGTGTGAGTGGAATCACCAGCTGTTTTTGCATAGCCAGTACCAAATCGAAACATGGGACTATCACAATGGGACCCCTTGAGAATCAAGGCCTCTCAGCAGGCCAAGGCTTTGGAACCCCACAGAGCCATGAAGTAACATCCACCTCTTTATCTACTAATCCAGGTGAAGTACAACAAAGAAACAATCAAACAAAGTGGGGTAGTGCAGGAAGGCAGCAAGAAGCACCCCATCCTTGGGCACCTGCCATAATGGTGTGGTGGAGCACCTCAAGCTACCATCTGGCTGTTCAGGAGCCACCTCACTAATGGAAATGCAGCAATCCTGCTGCCAATCCAGATCAGGAGCTCCATGGCTGAGTGAACCCCAAGTTTTCTTGCTGTCAACCCCAACTGGCCCTCCCAGAGCGCCTGTGTGTATGACCTGCTCTGCAGCAGCTCTCCCCGACAGCCTCACAAAATCACTTTTCCTTTCTCCTCCCAGCAGTCATGCAGCACACAGAAAACTGAATCATAAGGGTAGACAAATAATACATCACAGATCGTAGTGCTCGGAAATCCTCCCATCTTTTGAAAGACACTTCCTGCTGAAGCCTTAATTTGTGGTAATTGAAGGCCTCATAACAATTTATGTTGGATTAAGGTTCCTGCCCAGTCAAATGCCAGTACTGACAGTTCTAGATGGGTTCCCAACTTATCAACAATCATCAGCCACATGCTTACAGGCCACATGCCAAAACACACAGCACTTTAACTGCAGGTAATTCTCCTCTGGGGATGCAAAAATCTCACAATACAACTACATCAGCTGAGAACTACACTGAATCTTCCAAGCACCTCCAGCTGCTGAGGGGCACCTCCACACCTCTCAAGGCCTGTGAGCACTCTGGTTTGTTCAACTTGATTGACACATATAAAAAAATTAGGACCTGTTTTTGTAGTTACTTCTGACATGAATGGCTAAGCCATAAGCCATCTTCCTACCAGACACCCCATCTAGTTGTTGGAAGGGTCCTGGCTCACATCAGCTGGATCAAGCATCCTCCATTCCAATCCATTCCCCCAAAGAAAAGACATTCCAACTTATGAGAGCCCATAACCATGGCACGAAATGCTAATCTCTGTGAAGAAACAGCTGTCCTGCTCCCCAGGCAGCCCTTGCTGCAGGTAAGCCCATTGCCATGCCACCTGCAGCCTCAGGCAGGGCAAGAACTGTCAGGCTAGCAAACGTTACATGTTTAATGGCCAAACTGGAAACACATCGGAAAGGAAAAGTATCAAAGTGTACCTGAAATTCTAGTCCGTCTTTACCTACTGATTCCTTTCAGAACATCTCCGAAGATGAATTCAGCAGCGCTTTCTGTCCTGTGGTGTTACCAAACAAGTCCCTTCCCACCACCGTCTCGTCACGCACTACAGCTGACCTGGAGACCAGGATGTCAGGTCGAGTAGCGGCAGGGGCTGGGCAGCTAACGCTCTTTCTTGGGAATGGAGCTACTCAGAATAGTTTTGGCTTTTATCTCCACTGCCTCTCTCCTCTCAGAGAAAGGCTCTTAGTCCTCACCTGAGCCTGCTGCAGAGACAGCTGTGCCCATTAGTAATTCCTCCTCTCCCCAGTTCTCAGAGCTGGATTACATGAATGCAAATGTAACAGAAGGAACATCATCTTCTCATATACTCTCACAAATATAGGTATCTTCCCTTTCCCTTATAGCCTTCCCAATTTCCATTTTATTTTTCATTTGCATACTGCTTCCAGTCTAGCTGGTTTTAGCCCATTTACCACAGTACAGGGGATTTATAAAGTTTAATAGCAATCATGTATCATCTTCGGCATACATATGTTTTACTAGACTCACAGCATATAGCTTGTTTTAGCTACTTGAAAACATTATTCGCTATATAACAACACAGATGATTCACTTGATATCAGCGTTTCTGGCAATTTATTTTCTGCACTGAGAGCGTGGAACCACAAGACAAATCTAAAGCAAGACTCAGAAGCTTTCAGTGATAATTCACTGCTTCACATTCTGGCAGAAGTCCTGATTTATTCTGTATCCAATCTCTGTGACACCTCTCAGATATTCTGTCTGAGAAAGCCCTGATGGGCAGAGTGTCCTTAACCTGTCCTCCGGAGTCCTCACCGTATCCTCTTTTCCATAACCAAACAATACTGAATATCCAAATGGACACAGCCAAACTATGACCTAAGTTTGACAACAATAAGGACTTAGTCCTTGAGATGACTCAGGCTGCTTCTGGGATAGATGCAAGTCCACTCCTAATATCAGCATGGTTGGGAAATAAATTCATTTGTCTAGGTTGTGCTACATCCTGAAACCTTAACATCTTTCATTTCAAGCTATCAAAGTCATGGAGAGCTTACGAAACATCGAAAGCCATCACCTGCGCTATTGCAATCCACATGTGTTATCACCTATTACTCCACAGCATGGAGCAACAATCTCCTGTCACCTTGAAGTTACCTCTTTCTCCTGAGAGACATACAGCATCATTTTCATAAAGTGGTGGCAAATTCTGGAACCCCAAATCATATTGATTTTCTCATTGTTTCACCCTATCTGTCTCTTCATACATCTGTAATCCCCAGTGACTCCAACATCAGTATCAGACAGCACGGACATTTGTCTTTCCGTTTTCTGTTGAGCAAAACGCCGGTGGCTGACAAGCTCTGCTTCGCCCTGCCTCACCTGCATCACCCTGCTGTTTAATGCTATGAAACAGAGCCTGATTCTGAAGCTTTCTCAGATTGCTTTTTTATTATTTTGACATCTTTTTGGTCAGTTTATTGGATTAAAAATACTGGTGGCTACCAATGACATGTCCAAACTTCCACTTCTCTGCAAAGTCCTTAAACTCCTCTCTAAACCTGCAGCTTACCATGAGATGTTACTGTGCTGGCTACACAACCTACAGACCAGATGCATTTTGTTCAGGACAATCCCCTGTTTAGCTACAGTGTAACCAAACCCCTCTCAGGGAAATGAGTGGAATAGTACAGAGCAAGTACAACACTTTCCCAGCCTTTTCATGACCAGTTTGCTTCAGGGTACCAGTATCTCCAGTATCATTAGCGGGGCTCTTGGCATTACTTCACCTGTATTTCTCACAGCTGCAAAGGCACCAAGAGCCTCTGCAGCATCACTGAGCATCTGAGACAGTATAAAATGCTTAAGCCTTTTCCTTTTACCATTCTGAGCAAGATGTCTTTAAGGACAATCCTGCCACATACCACTGGTACACAGGTAACAAGAACTTGGTAGGTCTGTGCTCTCATACTTCTAGCAGAGTTTCTTTCTGAACTATGGCTCTACCAGTCACCACTCCTTTCCCTGTCATGGATATCTGTACTTTCTCCAAATTTTATAAACTAAAAAAAAAAAAACAAATCAAAACAATAACAGATATTTAATATAGACTCAAGAACCAGCTGCTTGCAGAGTCATGGACAGGAGCAGTTTGCACACCAGAGCTTACGAAACACCCTTCAAGGAGATTCCGTCTGCAGCAACTAACTCGTGTAGAGCAATAAAACAGCCTTTGCTTTTGCAGGAATGCAGGGAAGTATTTGCAACAGACAGTCTGAAATTCAGCCTGAAGGGCTTAGTGCCAGTTTTTGCAAGAGACTGGCATAAAGCACCAGTGGTGGCCACGGTACAGTACCAGGTGTGTTTCATCCCTGACTTACCAGGTATTCTGTGGCTCTCTAATGCCCAATTGCTCAGCCCAGCCACACACCTCTCCTCTCCAGGATGGAGGAGGAGGGCCTGAAGGAAGGACATGTTTGTCTCCCCACTTTCTCAGTCCACAGCCCAAAACTTTCCTTTCAGCAAAGTCAATCGTCTATACCTGGGTTTGAAGCAGCAGCCTGCAGGCAAGGAATCCAGAATCCACCATACTCATACATGCACAGCCAACACATGGATCATCTGGCCTTCCCACACTTGCCACCAGTGCTGAGACACAGCTCAAAGATTTCAAAGAGCTCACATATTATATTATGCAGAGCACAGATATCTGTGTTTGTGCTGTCTGTAAAAGATAAACAGAATGATTTGGGGGGCCATCTATTTAGCAATAGCTATCTAACACTCACCTTTTGACTGTTATTACTTCCATTCATTACTCACCAGACCCTGAACAGTATTTGCCAATGGTTAGAAAAGAGAAGCCACCTTATTTAAATTACAATACAAAATCGTAACAATCACATTACAAAGTGGCACTCTGTAATGTGCAGATTTGGTAGAAGAAAAATTCAGGCTCAGAAACTATTTTTTACTAAGACAGCATTAGGTGTTGGCCTCAAGGAGTAGAGATCGCTGTGTACACAGGGGAACAGTCATTGCCAACGGGAGAATAAACTGACCAGCATACAACAAGAAGCACAGGGCAAAAGGAAATAAAGACACAAACTTTGCTTTTTTGTTCTCATTTGATGGTTCTCATTTACTGTTTCTCAAAATCCCATTCATAAAGGCTTAAATTCTGCCAAACATCTTCTCTTCTTGTCTCAGTATTATAGCTTATTTGGTATCTCCTGCTCTGTTTCCTCCTAATTTCTTTTTAAAAACGTTAGCAAATTTTTCAGGAAGAGGAATAACTGTCAGAACAGGAGTGTAAACCAACACATTCCCACCTGTTAGAATTAAACTGTTTTGCTCTCAGGTGATGGGGTTGATGTGGTTAAGATTAATGAGTCAATTACTTCTTGATGAGGTACAAGGCACCCAATTGTTTCACTATTTCAGTACAATCCACTGTACTCCTTTCTGCAGTGTTTGATACCCATAAAATAATTGTGAATAATTTTTCAGTAAGACATCATGAGTATTAGGCTTATTCTAAAAAATACAAACAAACAATGACATTAAAAGGAAAAGGGCTAAGTGTACAGTTTAGAGCAATCCTCCAAAGCTATTGACCTTGAAGCTTTTCACTTGACAAATTTAAGTTTTCATGAGATATTGTGCAGTATGGCACAATTAAATGCTTGCCATTCAGCTGACCTCCCATGGGAACCTGGGCTTACAGCTCCAAACACCATCACGTGAAGGTACCAACAAAGTCCCCACAAATCCTGACACAGAAAATAAAACAAAAAGATACATTTTCACACGGATCAGCTCTTCCAAGTTTTGTAGATTTCTGTTTCAACAGACTTTTCATAGCACAGTGCAGTATTTCTTAGTATCTAATATAGTCATCAGTATTTTAGAGCAGGTGCAGCCTCACAGAGGTACTGTGAGAAATCAGGTAAGGCAATGGTGATGCTCCGCTCCGCCACTCTTGACAAATGTCTAGCAACTGGTTAACAAGGCATGTATGTTCTGTAACAGGGCATGTATGTTCTGTAACAGGGCATGTATGTTCTGTATACTCGGTAGAAGGAAAGCAGAGTTACTGAGAGTCCAGCTAGAGGAATTCATTTGTTTAGGTTAAACCACATATTAAAAAAAAAAAAAAAAAAAAAACCACACCACAAAAGAAACCAAACCAAACCAAAAATTTCAAAGGCAAGACAGTGCCAAATTTCTTTGAGCAATGAGAGTCCAGGAAACCTCTTGTAAAACATCTTTGTGTCTTGGGATAAAGAGAGGGTCTATACCATGTAGCAACATTGCACCAACATGGCCATTGGGAGTTAAGGAACAGGACTTCTGGCCTCCAAAGACCTTTGCAAGAATGCAAAGATACAGAGGGACACTGTTTTGGTGTCTCCACCTCCTAACACCCACAGTATAATCTTGCTTTCAGAGCGGGCTCAAATCATAATGAAAAAAATCTTTTAAATTCTCAATATATGCACTGGGCTTTAAATCATCAGCTTTTAAAATATGCACTTCAATACACCAGAGGAATTCAGAAGACATTTTTAACAAAGTTCATTATAAACCCTTTTAAATATGACCTACATTTGAACTTCCATATCTTATACGGGAAGGATTTGCTTCAATTAATCCAAATCCTTAATCCAAATAAAAAAAAATGGCTCAGTCATAAAGACCTCCAAAACAGGGAATTGGAGCAAGTGCCTTAAAATCAAGTAGACCTGCTTAAGTTAAACTTAAGGCTTTGATTTGATTTGAGGAAGTTAGTTTTGCTGTTATTTTCAACACTAACTGAAAATGTAAAACCCTGAAGCGTGTCTTGCTCTAGTTCTGCTCTCCTGTGCTGGAGCTGGATGTCCTAGCTTCACCAGACCACCACTGCTGATGGACATCAGCAGCATGGGAGCAGGACTCCCCTGTCATGGAATGAATGGGTCATTCAACCTCCTCATCCACGCCTGCTCTCACCTCCTGCTCAGCTGACTAATAAAAGCACTGGTGGGAGATGCTACACAGGTATCACGAGACGCATAGCAGAGGCAAACGATCAGCTCCACGCAGGCTGAGCCAGGCGATGAAGGTACAGCATCTCCAGCTGCTGCTCAGGGACTCCCCCAGCCCACTTCTATTTTTATGGTAAGTGAAAAGCAGCTCAGTGCCCTACGACCCTCTGCCACATTTGCCGGAGCAGAAGTGTAATAAAAATGACAGAGCTGCTCTCAGGGAAAAGGATTCAGAGAAGCTGTGTGCTGCTGTGGACTTTTGGGCATCACTGTGCGGGAGAAGGAATAAAACTCAAATTCAATAGACCAAACCACTCCTCACAATCCTCTCCCCTCCTTTTGGGAAGGTCCGCCTCAGTTCCCAATAAACCAGCAATCAAAGCAAATGTCACCTGCGCCAACTACAAAATTTTGGGAAGGTTTTGCTGCTGTCTTCACCAACAGTATGATCAATCCCATCAGGTGTTAACTCCCTAGTATATCGGTAACCACAAGGTGACATCCCCTAATTGAAGTTGCACAAGGCACTTTACAGTAATCAAATTGTGAAAGGGAGTAAAAATACTTTTTAAAGTTCTTGACTTTTTACATCTGTAGTCTTCAAAAACACTTTGATTTTTATTTTTTTTTTAAACATTAAAAGCCAATCAGATAGATTATAAAATGAAAATATTTGGGGTTTAGCTATCAAATTTCCTTGATAGGGAGAGCTGGAGTTTTTAATATGAATTTATCTCTTGCTTTTAGCACTACATTCGGGATTCAATCAAACAGAAAATAAAATGCAAGTTCCCAATTACTTCCATGGAGCCTTCACTTAAAAGAAACAATCTTTAATATTTAACAGAATATAAAACTAGCCAAGCTAGATACACACACATCTTGCCAGTGCTTTAGCAAGCAGCAGTTTCCTTTGTCAAGTGCAGCAACGACATATCTGCCAGGTCTGTATGCCCACCACTAAGTATGGGGCAAGTTAATGAGATGCTTTGCCATGGGTTCAGCCTGTCTCTGCAGCACTGCCTCTGCATGTGAAACGTGGCTGATGCTGATCTCAACACCTTACCCATTTCTGCAGAAACGTCTACCAGGGAAACAAAAGGGACAATGTATTAAAACTTTCCACGGTCACCTTTAGGTATCAGGAACAAGATGGGAGACAGTACATTAGAGCTCGCAAGCTTAGTAACCTATTTCACAGGTAAGTTATTTAATCAGTCAGAAGATGATTGCATTTGGTGTGACTGGGAGACTGAAGCCTGGCTGTACAATGTTTTGTCAGCACCAAAGAACAGTCTTTAGGAAAATTTCCTTAAATCCTACACCCTTACTTAAGAGTAACCAAAACCATGCATTTATATGTAGTTCTGGATCAATGGCAGAGGAGTCAGTGGAAGCAGCCAGCAAAAACACAAAACACCCAGCAAAGGCAGAATGGCACCGAGTGCACAGGGGCAGCAGCACGGCTTCAGGAGATGCTGAACGACACTGATGGGAATGCAGACACCATGTGCCAAGCAGGCGCATGGTCCTGGGCTCTAGGCAGCCACACAGGCAGCGAGCAACAAGTGCAATTAAAATTCCCACATCAATGAAAACTTAAGCATATTTGGATTCGCTCATACCTCTTATCTACAAAATCTACTGCTAGTGTTTAACTTATTGCACTGTTTATATCACTGCTTAATTAGGCCCCAAGGGTGAGTTTTAATCTAATTTACACCAAATAAACCCTAAACCACCAGCACTTGCCCAGATTTACTCCAGTGTAAACAAGATGAGAAGCTGCACAAAAAGCCTTACACAAATATTTTTGTTTCCCCTGTTTGCAGTTGCCGAACTCTTTCACAATTTTCACCAAAAAAAAAGTTCTAAATCGCTTTTTCTCTACAGACTCTTGATTCACCATTTTGCAGTGCAATGTGTAACCTGCTGGTTTAACCTAGAAAAACTGCAGGTACAGGGCACTGCTGCTCTACAATCACAGAACTACTGAAAAGAGAGAAAAATTAATCCATGCTGAGTGCTGCCGGACCCCTAATGGTTTAAAGTTGGTTTAGTTTGAAGTTTACATAGTTGCTTCTGCTACTGAGTGGAGGCAAACCAATGCTGTCACCTAGGGCACCTCTGACACTGCCACCACTCCTGGTGTGTAGGGCAGGAGCTTCCTCCTGCCTAAGGATTCATTCAAGAAATAGGTTCTGGTCTGATCTGAGCTGACTTTAGGAATGATTCCCAGCAGCTAGAGAGAGCTCTGACATCCCTCTGTTTGCATTTTGCTTGGGGCAGGTAAACGCTGCTGCAGGGAACGCGCAGGGATCCACCACCTCCCTTCATCCTCCATGCACTTCCCATCGCACACTAGGAAAGCTACCGGTCTTCTCCAGTCCTGCTGCCAGCAGCACTATTTATCGCCTGGAAAGACAAGAGAAGGTGTTTGACATGTTCCTTTCCTGCACCCGAGAGAAATGTATTATCTGCCCAATAAACCTGGTTATCTATGGAACAGACAAGCTGGAGTCCTGCGAGCCTCCTCAAAATCAGGTTGGTTACGTACCGGCAATCGTATTACACAGCGCTCCCCGATTTATCTTTTTATTCAAAACCACTCTTTACAGAAGACAAATGAAAAACTCAAACAGCAGAATCCCTCATTGCTTCCAGCATTCTTCATCGCCAGCTAAACTTGTTCCAGTAACAGTGGAAGACAAATGAGATTATTTAAAGACTGCAGGCATAAATTATGAATATAAATGCTACAGAATATGTTACCTCACACTGCCCCTTCTCACGCGCGGTCAAGGGAAACAAAGTATGTGCACCCAGGGAGATGAACTGCACAAAGCCAAACAGCATTTCAAGTCTTGCCCTCAGCAACTAACACTTGGCTTTTTGTTGTTTGGCTGGTTGGTTGGTTGGGTTTTTTTAAGATTGTGCCCAGCAAAATCCCTGCTTTCTGCTCGAATTTGTCCTCATTTCTCAACACCTGGACAATTACAATTACAGCAGCGGTTCACTCTACAGCACTGTAGCCCTGGAGTCCCCCATTTTTCAAAAAGTTTGCTCTGTAAAGCCTGAAACGCACAGCTCTCTGAAGTTTTTTCCCATTATCATTTTTCAAAGCTTGCCTCTGGGTTTGTTTTGGGGGGGTTTATTTGTCTCTAATTTCTATGCTAAAGTGCTGAGAGGTACAATAAGAATAGGTGCACACTGTTAATATTGAAACTTCTCTGTGGATTTATTTGAAAAACAGTAGAAAGGCTAAAATGAGTAAAGACTGTAGTTTTCCTCTTCATTAAACTTCTCCTCAGCCATGCATAAACACCTAATTCTCCACTGAGCTTCACAGAGTATTAATGTCATTTGAGAAAGAAACCCAGACAGCATCTTACTTACATTTTGGTTTAGAAAAACATAGTTATGTTCCTGTAGCAGGACAGCAGCAGCAACAGGAGCTGCTGTCACCCTGCTTGGAAAGGAAGGTTATTTGTCTGGAAACTAGGATGGAGATGTGCCAACAGAGAAGCAAGGCGACAAGACAACCTTCTCCCAAGAAATCCAACCATCACCCTTGCACCCATGCCAGGAAAAAACAGCAGGGTAAGGAAGTAAGTTAATGAACCCTCATTAGGATGGCCCTCACAAGCCCTTTGCAGAGCATCTTCTGAATGCTGACTGCCATGGGGTAAGCTGGAAGAGGCACAAAAACACTCCAGTGAATAAAAGGACATGCCACCGAGCCAAAGCACTGGGCTAGAAAAATACACACAGCACACTCTCCAGATTTCTCTCTGCACCTGGGTCCCAAGCACAAATACAGGCTGAGAGATGAGTGGACTGAGAGCAGTCCTGCGGAGAAGGACCTAGGGGTGTTTATGGATGAAAAGCTGGACATGAGCTGGCAATGTGCACTCAGAGCCCAGAAGGCCAATCACCAGCAGCGTGGGCCACAGGTCAAGGGCAGTCATTCTGCCCCTCTACTCTGGTGAGACCTCACCTGGAGTACTACATCCAGTTCTGGGGCTTCCAGCCTAAGAAAGACATGGACCTGCTGAAGCAAATCTAGGAGAGTGCCACAAAGACAATCAGGAGGCTAGAGCACCTCTCCTATAAAGACAGGCTGAGAGCTGTTCAACCTGGAGAAGAGAAGGTTCTGGGGAGACTTTAGAGCAGCCTTCCAGTGCTTAAAGGTGGCCTACAAGAAAGCTGAGGAAGGACTTTTACAAGAGCATGGAGTGATAAGACAAGGTGTAATGGCTTTAAACTGAAAGAGGGTAGATTTACATTGGATAATAGGAAGAAATTCTTCACTGTGAGGGTGGTGAAACACTGGAACAGGTTGCTCAGAGAGGTTGTGGATACCCCAGTCCTGGAAGTGTTCAAGGGCAGGTTGAATGAGACTCTGAGCAACCTGATTGAGTGGGAGGTGTTCCCACCCAAGGCAGGGGGATTGGAACTAGATGATCTTTAAGGTCCCTTCCAACCCATTCTATAATTCTACAATTTAATTCATGAGCCCATACTATGAGAGATCCTACTACAGGAGGGTCTGGCTCCAAACTTAAAAGTAAAAAACCCTGAAGCATTAACATTCATAAAACAATTTTTTCTTCTTTTTTTTTTTTACTTCCAAATTGGTAATCTTGTTCCCAAAGACCTGCTGTCAAGTTTTCCTCTCTTTTACAGATGAACAGCAAAATCACATAAGTTACAACTGTTGCTTTCAAGTGGTGGCTCACTTTGGAACTCGCACGCTATTTCAGTTCTGACAACC
>JAAGNO010008656.1:17290-41162 GCA_033439905.1 Ceryle rudis
AATCACATAAGTTACAACTGTTGCTTTCAAGTGGTGGCTCACTTTGGAACTCGCACGCTATTTCAGTTCTGACAACCACGGTAAGTTCAAGTTTCTGTATTTAAGATGTATCCTCGGATTTAACATTATATTTAGCAAAGTGTAACAATATCTTAGCGTTAGATCTGATCAATTAATTCAAGGCTGGCTACACAAAGCAATGAACACAAGGCTATGGGAAAAACAATGCACTAAATGATTATGTTGTGAAACCTGAAAAAAAGTAGTTCTTTCAATAAAATTCTATTTCTCAACATCTTTTGCAGTTGCATTGATTACACAATCACACAGCATTTTCTTCCCTATTTAAATATTAAAAATGGCGTTAAAAAATTAAAGCACTAGGTGCAGATTCTGACTGCTTCAAACTAACGTCATCAACAATTGCCCTGTTAAGTATCTTCAGTGTAAGAAAACATTCAGCCATTTGACTTTTACTATGGCATTTGCACAGAAAAAAAAACTAGAGTAGAAACAACTCTACAAAAACATATTTTAAAAAATTTTGCATTTGAGAATTTTGTATTTTATGCAACAGCTGGAGCAGGGCACTGTTCTGAATGGAAGCAACAGTCAGTGCCTTTACCCCGATATTCTGCTCGTGGATCCCAGCCTTGTGGCTACTCAGATAAAAGGATTCCTAGGATTACGTTAAGCACAGGCCATCATTTAAGATAAACCAATAAAAGTCAATTAAGGACACAACATATCACATATGGTTTATATACAATATTTCTTTGATAGCTACACACAAATGTAAGCTGCTAGTTTCAGCAATTAGCAGTTTTCATGCTTTGTTAAGATAATGGCACTAACCCAGAGAGAGAAAGGTAATTCAGGGGAAAAAGATCCCACCGTGGCCATTAGCAATCCCACCAACAAACTCTGGCTCTCCCACTAAACCCATCGCAGCAAAGCACAATCCAGGGCCACTGTTTTATGTAAAACTGAAGCATCAGCCAGCATATTTGAAATGATGAGGCCATCTCCACCATCTCCAGCTTCTGGTAACTACATCAACTACTCAAGCCTTGATGTTACAGTTTACAGTATTAAAATTACACCTCCGTATCTCTTGAGTCACCCATTTACCTAAACTTAGTTATTTCAGTGCAGGTTCTGTCACCTAAGTTCTGCTGTAGTTTTAGACCAAAAGTTAAAAGCAATGAAATTCCAGCCATCTCAGGATTGCACTTGGATCTATATTTAAATCATGGGAGATCAACTTCTCGCCTCTCCTGAGGATCAGTCATTAACCTTCCCCCCAACAGTTCAGCATTCGCTCAGCACGGCTACCACAGACGTCGTTAACAGTCATGGTAGCTTTGCATTAAAGGTTAATCACTTCAATTCCTCTTTTTAAAAGAGAGATAAAGATCTATTGGGCTGTTCATTGCACCTCTCTCAAAACAGAGGCGAGATTGCTGAGAGAAATCATCTTCAGTTAATCACCTGGAGGAATGAAAAAGCAGGGAAATTTGCATTATTAATGAAAATCTAGGCAATTAGACAAGCAATAGCCTCCTTCCACCGCATAATACAGTTAGAGTTGCTTATAAGGCTTCCTGACAGACCACATTTCAAGCCAAATTAATGCAGCTTTCCCAGTTATGAATAGTCTTGTCTTAGGCACTTGGGATTTGCAGGGTTCATCCATGACTGTCATTAAAACTGCACTGGACTGGTTTATTTCATCCTGCAACTTTTTTTATGTTCTGCTTGATTATGAAGATTATCTTTTTCACATATATTTTACATCAAAAACATGAGAGAGATCCAGCCCACCACATCTCCACATTCAAAATACTCAACTGAATGCCAGGACATTAATCCAAGTCCCAGACCTGAATGAAGCCAAGAAGAGTTGATCTGAACTCACGCAACCCTAACCCTAAGTAATTTTTCCACCACCATCCCACCAGCTGCAGACTGTCTGGTGAATCAACAGAAATTTCATTGTGAACATGAAAAAGTTACCGAAGAGCCCAGAATATTTCATTAAACCATCTCAGCTGCAATCAGAGTTTTCTGATTAAAAAAAAAAACATTTTGCATAAGGACACTAGAAAAAGTTTTAGACATTCAAATGATAGAATGTGTCCCTGTGGATGCACATATGGAATTCAGAAAACTGTAGGAAGGATACACAGGCCATCTGTTATAAAATCAGAGGAAGAACTGCAACTCACTCTGCAATACAAATTATCTCAACACAGCACTAATAACACATTTATTTTCAAATAAATGTGAACCTTGGGTAACCCTGCCCACTTAGTGGACTTGAGTTTGCTATATGAGGATTGAGGGTAACAAGTTTCAAGTCCGTGTCTTAACCGAAGCATTTCCTTTTCTATCCTACATATGACAGTCTTCACTCTTGGGTCTGTGCTATGCACCTCATACAGTCTTGTTTATTATCCATGCCATAACTTAGATACTTTCAAATATAAAACTAATTACAACATACACACACACACTGATAATATTTAGAAAAAGGAAATATCTGATGCCTGGGGGGGAAGGGAAGAAAGTTAAAAAATGAAAAATAAAATCAAAGAGTGTGCAAATCCAGTACATGAAGTGCACTCAAACTCAAACTCACGGGTCTTTAAGAAACATTTTATGTTTAAGAAGTATTTTATGTAGTTCTCCTTGACACTCTTTGCTCAGAAATGACCAACAAACAGAATAGTAAAACTATTAAATGTCAGGATGTGATGTATTGGCTGAATTTATAGTCTGCTATCCCACTGGTACAGCATAATGTCCATTTTTAGTAAGTCCTGCCACTTTGTACACTCATTCACACCTATTAAAAGGTGCAACTTTATGACATCCCAATGAAACCAGAAATTATTTTTACATTTCATTAATTCAATCACAAAATTTATTACAACAGCAATAAACAAGAGTTCCACTTCGAAAAAAAAAAAAAAAGTATAGCTAATATATTCAAGGAACATAACCAAAGAAGAACCACCTGCATCACCGAGTTCAGCTTCACAGAGCCACAGAAAGGTCTGGTCAAAGTTTAATCTACAATGATATAAAACTTCGACTCAGCACATCTCCTCATGCTTCAATCATCCAGTAACAAGCCAAGTCTAGAGTAAGAGACAGATGTCAGAACTGTAACATGGAACAGAAATACAGAAAACCAGATCACGGGCATCACCATCTGTTAGGTCAAACACAGAGATGATCCAGGGACACATATGATCCCATGTGCTATAGAAGAAAGTAAAAAAATCTCAACTTTCTTTGATCTGGATGGACATGCTTTCCATTCCTTAAGCCTCATAACGTGATTAACCCAAGCACATGGACACCAGCACATGCCTAGTGTGATCAATCCTTAATACACAGTGGATAACAAAAAAAAAACCTATAAAAAATTCATAAACTCGAGTTATAAACCAGCATATGAAACACCTTTGGATATAACAGCAGACGGAGACTCCAGATACATAATCCCTCAGGCCCAGAGGCTGTCCCAGGGCTTCTCTCATCTACAGTTTAAATGTACTCTCAATTTTCAAATTTCAGAATTCTTAATTTTGGAAAATTGTGTGTCTGGATCCTCTGATGCCAAATTAACATTTATCTTGAGATCTGAGGCTGACCTTCCCTTCTTCTAGTCACTTACTTACAGAGGGGTGGGAGAGAGAGTATGGAAAAGAGAAGATAAGCAAATGGAGCTGAGCCATCACATCACCTCATGATGACTGGAATAACACACTGCACATGGAGTTCCCAACACACACATTCCTCAAAGCATCTTAGAAACAACTGCTAAGGTTCATAAGAAATTTTTTGTCCCCTTGTTAAGGACAGGTATCCATTACTGAGACACAGAATTTAAGCTTGAGAATACAAGCCCAAACCCCAGGGTGTTGGACCAAGTGATAATACAACACTGCCTCATACCACACGAATATTTTTCTTTTTCTGAGGCCTTACAGACCCATGACAATTTCACAGGGTACACCAATATTTCCATGTCTAAAGCTTTGCCTTCACAACCTTTATATTGCAGTTCCCTGTTTCTATGCTAAATAAATATATAGCATTTAAATCAGACAGCTAAAAAGGCCAGATCTAAGCTCTTTCCAAATCAACCATTCTGTGAACACGAGTGCGTCGCCCGCTACTTTCCTTTTGTCTTTACATTCTCTCCTCGACGTACAAGGGCTATTTCATGCCTTGTGAAAGAGCATCTTCACTTTTTCTTAGTAACTATCTGCTTCAAAGTAGTCTGTAAAACTGACAAAAATTGTATCAACCTGAACCATTTCCATTTGCATTGCTTAATGCCAATTTTGATAGAGACTTCTCGCACAACAGAGAGAGTGTTTCCTGCCCTCCCCCACACACTTGACGGCCTTTCCAAATTTCCTGGACTTCTTCAGAAAGCCAAAAGTCAGAAGTAGGTCCTCAGTGTACTTACCTATAAAATGGCTCAGAAGAGCCCTGGCGTAGCTACGTGATTAACAAGTGCCACTTCTCAGGACCAGCAGCGGTGGGAACACGCCGAAGGTTTTTTATTTAAGCCACTTTCTTCCGATTCATTTGGCAACAGGTCACTTAACTGCCCCAGAAATGGTCTTTAAGTGCAAATGCAGCATTTTATCATTTCTCCACTACTCAATTGCTGTACAGCTGGACAATTAAATATTTAATACAGAAGTCCTCAATATTTCATCAGAGACAAATAGCGTTCTTTGGCACTTTGCTTGGATTTGAAAACAACCTTTCCCTATACAAGAACATTTAATATGATAAAGACGTATTTAAAATTATTAGAAGTTTGTTGATAACAATATTACAATGAATTAATGTCTTGTCAGTGACTGCTGAACATTATGCTCTTATTACCATATTGAAGAAATGGATTAAAATAATAATGTTTCTGGCTTTAATCAAGTAATAAGGAAAACACACTTGACTATTCAGAAAAATATGGAAGAATTTCGAAACAAAAGTTGAAGACGTAACTTCATCTGTCATAGCACATTTATAGTAAAAGGTATCATTTCTAATACTTTAAATATTTAATAACTGAATCTTCATACAAACTTGGTCATGTCATGTGTAATAGTATTTATTCTGAAATTTCTACTGATTTTGATGACAGTGTCCACCAATGACAGTATTCTAGAGGACAGGACTCTACCATCCTACAAGCTAAAGTGAGAATAGTCGAATCCACAGATTAAACACATTCCCCACCAAAGGAAAAAAAAAAAAGAAATAAGTAACTGTAGGAACACAGAAGCACACTTTGCTCATCGTGCCCCTAAAACAGCACTGTGCCCACACAGACAAAAGAATTTCTGAGTTCCACTTTTGTTTCAGATGCAGAAACATCAAGGCAACAGTCCAGCGCCTGAGACCTTGGATCAGAGTTCTCCACTGCATCTGGACTCTCATGAGTTATTCAGCTATGGTTTCAAAAGTCCCTTTCTACTGAATTTGTGATCAGCTATAACGATCAATGTATCATTCCATTTCAACTCAGTCACTTTCTACCTGCATTCCAACATGCCCAGTACTGTAACAGGCAACAAATTCCACAATGACAATGGTAGTCTCCACTATACAAAGCTTTCACATCACAGAGTGAAGCTGCTAGTGTCAGAATTCTTTGCTACTAGGCAATCAACTTCCAAAAATGATTATTCAACAAACACAAGTCCTAACAAGTCAGGAATCCATGATATTTGCACCCAGAATTAGAGGATGCATAAGTCATTTCAGGACTGCTCGACCATCACCCTGAAACACACTTCTGAGGATGAATACCTGAACCTTCACTATCTTCCATAAAATATCATTCAAAAAAAATTTCTAGAGGCAACATTTTTTTTAATTCTAAAACAGTAATCCTACACATGGAAAAAACTAATAATTTTCTCTATTACTAACTGCAAACAAGTTATCTATTTTTCCCCACAAGTTTTAATAATTAATGTATGCCTAAATGATGCCTAAAAGATTATTTAGACACACCTGAAAGACCCAGGGTTTCTCAGTTTAAAGGCAAAAATCTCCCAAACCACTTAGTTTTTGCTGTTTCCATGTGTTCATGTGACATTTCCAATTCTGGTACTTTACCCACCAAGCTGAGACGCTCATCTGCAACTAGAATGACAGCCAGGACACAACTGCAACCTGAACTACCAGTAACTGCCAAGAACTTTGAAGACATCTTTTCAGCTCAAGGATCAATTTGTCTTCTCTGAATTCAACCTTTGCAACATCAAAGACGACATTAATTTTAACATGAAAGATATGTCAAATAACGTTGGTGAATCCATCATCATCATCGAGCAATGTATTACCCTCATTCAATGTCAGGTTGTGCTGAGTTAAGGATCCCTGTTGGAGGTTACTGGGATGGAGCTGTGACAGAGTAATAAGGGGTTTGATTACTTCAAGCTAGCCCTAGATCCATGCCAGCTGCTCTTGTGGTCACTTCTCATCAATGTTTGTAAATATCTAAGAATGAATGTCAACAGGGTGGAACCAATCTCTTTTCAGTGGTGCCTCGGGGTGGGACAAGGAGCAATGGGCACAAACTGGAACACAGGAAGTTCCAACTGAACATAAGGGAAAACTTTCCAGTGAGGGTGACAGAGCCTAGAACAGGCTGCACAGAAACGTCTCCTTCTCTAGAGACATTCAAAACCTGCCTGGATGCAATCCTGGGCAACGTGCTCTGTGTGACCCTGCTTTAGAAAAGGGGTTGGACTAGATGATCTCCAGAGGTCCCTTCCAACCCTTACCATTCTGTGATTCTCCTCAGCATGAACCCTTGGGAAGCCAAGACAGAGCAGGTATGACAGCAGCACCTTGTGGCCAGAAGAAACCACAGCAGTAGCAGCTTCCCTCCAAAGCCCCTGGAGAGGGTTGTGCCCCCATATGCACATCTCCTGCAAGTCTCCAGCACTGCCTCCAGTGCAGCGGTCACTTACATAACCACCGATATTGAGCCCCAACTCCCTTATGCTCAACTACTCTTTCCCACTACGCTATTGGTGTTTTTTCTTTTGTTCGTACTACCTACAATATTTCAAACAAGAACAATCTTAAAGTAACTGTCTGTGAAAACAAACAGCTCCAATCTGATCGAGCGACATGATGAGTGCTAGAGTAAATGCAAACGCATCAACCCCCTTCATCTCAGGTGGGCACAAGGTGATGGGACATGGGACAAGCATTCCTCAGTCCAAGCAGTGAGTTCATCTGATCTCTGTTACTGTTTCATAAACAAAACAGTTTTGGGTTTGTTTGTTTTCAGGTTGGGTTTTTGTTGGTTTGTTTTGAGGTTTGTTTTGGGGGGGTTGTTTTTTTCTCGTTTGTTGGTTGCGTTTTTTGGGTTAGTTTTGTTTAGGGATATAAACTAGAAAACATACTTAGGAATACAGCTCAATAGATTTGAATAGAAATTAGAAATGATTGCCTTATAAGCCAACATATTGTTTATACTGGTATTTGATTAACCTTTTCTTCCCCTTAACATGCTGAAACTACAGAAGAAAAACACTGATTTTAATAAGTGTTAACATTTACACAGGGATTTCTGGCTTCTGCCCATGACCACCTGCCTTACTGGATTTGAAGACCAATCTTCTACACTGCTCAGTAGCTCTTGTTTTTTTCTATATAATCAAAGAACATTATTTAATCTCCGAAGTCCTATCATACAACCGTTGCTGCTTCTATTAAAGAAGGTAAGGCCAAACAAATATTCTCAACACTTGGTGGAGAGGATTCCAATAATCCTGAGCTCCCCGAGGGAACTATTCTAGGGGTAGCTCACTAAAACAGTTTGTCTCCCACACTGACTAATCTCTCACAGAAGAAGCTCCAATTCTCAAGTTCAAAGTCACGTGGGCTTGTAAATTCTGTTTACTATCTCAAAAGGCTCCTCTAGACAATTTTATAACCTGCTTCAAGATCTGTTAAGAATCCAGATGGCCTTTAACCCATTCTAGATCTTTACAGCAATTTCCTGTTTGATTTTAAAGAGACTAACATTATCTATAACTACAACACAGCGTGCGATTCTTCTTGTCAAGTAATTGTATGTGCAATTGCTTCTGCAGAGCTGAAATTTCTTTCCTGTAAATATATTATACATTATTTAATAGTATACATTGATACCAAAGTACCTATATATAGTATCCTTATAAATATATTATTACCTCACTGCTTTACAAGTGCTGGCTTAAGTTCATTCTCTAGAGCTGCTGCTGCTCCAGCTCTGCAGTGGTCAAACTTTAAGCAAACAGAAAGGAGAAGGCTGAGGGAAAACGTCAGTAGACACAAGCTTGAGTCAGTTAACCAACTCCTGTACAGCTGTCAGTAAGCGTCCCTAGAAGCACAAGAATTTACAACATGAGACCTTCATTTTTAGCATCCAACACAATACTGAAGCGGGGCAAATGGTGACAAATTAAACAGTAACAATTTTTATTTGTTAAACAGAATATACAAGTTCACTCATATATAAATGTTATCACAACTCATTTGTTTTAGCTTCTTCAAATATTCAAGGTTTAATGGAATAATTACTCACATTTTGGCACATAGAGAGGCATGTATTTAGAGAAGGTAAAAATGCACAGAAACAACCTTTTCGAACCAATCTTCAACTTTCTACTGTTGCCAGTTATACCCATCTATGAGACTTGAGGCTATGGCTGCATGTGCCATGTCAGTTCAGTTCAAAGAGCAAAGCTTCTTCAGGGAGCACCGATTCATCAAGCCGGTTGCTTGTGAAACTGGTGGCAAACCCAGCACAGAACAGTAACAATTACTGGACAGCAAATAGAGAATATTGAGCCATGAAAGAGCTGAAGAAGTTAGAGATGCTGTGCTGAACACTACGCACCAAGGGTGGTCTCCCTTGCAGGATCCTGATCTGTTCGCCATGCAGAGCATCCCTTGCTGCACTGGAATTGCTCCAAGTATATTCCACAGATCAGACAGAGTATTTCAGTTTGGGTTTTTTCTAATCAGAAATATAGAAATATTTCCCTGTTGTTGTTTCAAGAGAACAGAATTTCAGAGTCATTCGGCTAAGCAAAAACAGCGTAGCGTCAGAAAATGTATTTCTTTGATTTCCCTACTTGCCCACACTATGATGCTGGCTGCATTTTTTTGAAAATGGAACTACTACTGAAAAAACCCTTTCAAGGCTAGTCAGATGAAACACCTTTCTAATGTAAAAACATTTCCCTCATAGCAACAATAACTTCAGACCAACCTAACTGGGGCAATTTCAAAGTAAGCAGGAGAATACCACAGCTGCAGACCCACAGACAGCAAGAGGGACAAAAAGAGGATAAAAGTCCATTCCTAGTTTCCTTTGATTTGCTGCTACCCTTCTAGTTTCATCTGCCTCAGAGAAACAGATTTAATGTGTTATTACTTATAAAGCATACATAATTTTGAAATGGAACAAAGTTCCGACTTTATAAAGCAGAGGTTTTTCTTTTTTTACTAATAAGCTGAAATGTTTTGCTTCTCCACACAACATTTACATGAGGTAACTTAGAAACCCAGAGGGGCACAAGTATATCCGCGTAGGTCTTCTCTTCACAGGAATACCAATCTGTGAGAGAGCAAATCTTCTCGAGTATCAGGCACAGAAATCAAAACTGCACACCAGAGGACTTAGTCACCCCCGAGTGCTTTTTAATACTAACATACAGAGTTCAGTCCCATCACGATGCGCTTGTTATCCACTATTCAGTCCCGCAAAGGATTTGAGTGTTTCCAATCTGTGGGCTGTGGTGTAGACAACACATGGCATGGGATGAAGGCTTTCCATACCTTCAAAAGAAAATCAATAATCTATTAAACTTTTGAAGACATCTTAAAGGTCCACTTGGTCTTACTTTCAATTATTCTGCACAGGTGTCAAAGGCCTTTGCAAACATTCTATTTTTATTTATTTTTTTTAAACCTCCACTAGCGTGTATATCTCCATCTGAGACACCCACCAGCACACGTGATTTCCCATCACTCAGTACTTCAGATACTAGGGAAGCTCAACAGCTCTGAACACAGTGTTGGATACCAGGTCCTTAAAGAAATCAAGATTAACAGAGGGAAAAAAAAAAAAAAAAAAAAACAGGGAAAAAAAGAGACAAAAAGACTCAAACACAACACATACTTCTACACTGCAAATGTAAAATTATTTGCCCAAGCCCAAATTACAAACCAATGATACCACTGCTGGCTCCAGAACTCACAAGCTCCCCCAGCTGTGTGCTCAATCCTTTTAGGACACATTAACCCAGTTTTAAACTAGGGAAGAGTGCCTTCAAGTGCTGCAAAACTGAATCAATCACTGATTGACTAGTAAGAAGGTACTGATTTATAGCGTGCCTGAGCTGATTTGGAGTAAGCGACAGCTCTGACTAAAAGAGAGGATCAGTGAAGCCAAAGATTAAGCTCTGTTTCAATAGAAACAGCCTACCAGATACTTTACACAAGCGAGTAAATATTTTAAAAGCTCAGGCTGTAATTCTGTGAATTGCTTAAGAGAAAAAAAAAAATATAAATATCTGGAAAATCAAAATAATAATATTAAAAGCTGGAAGCAGGCTCCATTCACGCTTTTTTATTTTTGCTTAAATTCTTTCAAGGTATGTTGATTTTCAGACTATGTTACTAGAGAACAAGAAGGTATCTGAAATAGTTTATTTCCAAACAGTGCTTCTATACAGTGGGAAATTTATTTGAAGCTAAATACAACACCACCGGCTTTTGTATTTCCATTTAAATCAATAATAAACTTCACACTGACTTCAGCGAGCTTCAACATTTTCCCATTTTGCATTTCCTCTTTTGGCTGCGTTTGTGAAAAGAGGCGACAAGGGGAAAAAGAACTCAGAGGCTGAGAACGTACCGGAGAAGCTGTTAGCTCACTGAAAGTTTTTCACTTGTGGTTGTATTTTATACACATTTGTCTAACGGAAGCTAAACTTTATTACCATAATTTTTCATTAGAATAAGGGTATCTATATATTACAACATTCTTAGAGGTTAAACTGACAGGGCCAGTCACACCCAGTCTGTTAACTGTCATTATGTCACGGTCTCAATCAAGGACCAGTAATGAACCACATATTTTAAGTATTTGCATCTAGTATCCTAGTTCCTAGACAGACAAGACATCCAAGATTCAGTAGAGTCAAAAAGTCACCAATGAGATGGAGAAGTGGTTTTACCTTTCACTGAGGTAAGCAGTCAATTAAATATAGGAAATTGTATACATATGGATTTCCAAAGATCCAAATAGTCTATTTTAGTTAAGATGACTGGTCACTCTGGATAAGAAAAATAAAGTCAGTTATGGTTAAAAAGGTTAAATTTATCCACATCTTTTGTCAGACTTCCACTACATCAAGAAAGGCTCCAGCATATCGTGTAGACAAACCTTTCCAGTTTAACCTTTGTAAATGCACAAGTGAAGGCTCTCCCTTGGTCCTCCATCTGTGATTTTACTACTTTGAATTTTGTAGATCAATGACTGTTCGCATTTTGCCTTAACTGCTTTGAATTAAGCATGATCTCGAGTCATCTGGAGAGAAACAAGCACTTCTCTCTCAGCGTGGCAAATCTATTGAGCGAGGGCAGCCGTGACCCGGCAGTAAGAGTCCCCAGCTCAGCCCCACGCTTCTAGGGCACGCAAAGGCTAAACACACTTCCCAGCTGGAGCTGCCAAGGTCAGGAGATTGCTCCCAGCCTAAGGATCAAGATAAACAGAAAAATGCTGGTAATCAGGAAGGTTCTGTATTATGTAAAACAAAATATTGGAGAGCACATTTGACTCCTGAGCATCCTCGGGCAATTTATGACATGTATCCAGCATCTTGCTGAAGTATGAACAGTGGTTTCTGAAAAGCAAAGATGGTCTCTCCCCCCCCCACCCCTCAATGTCTTAAGACTATTTTTGTATTACTCTCATACTATTTTCCTACTGGAAACCTCACTTCATTAAATGAACCAAAGCCATTATCATCTCTTATTCAAGTATTTTCACAAACTCTGCTTGCTCTCACAGCATCTATCAAGCGCAGTGTTAATGATCACAAGGAGAGCAAGTTTATCTTTGGTCTTCAGGTAGATAGCTCATCATTCAAACTTTGTACTACTGGACTATAGTTAAATGTTATTTGAACTCCATAGCTGTTTAATTTACTCCCTCTCCTTTCTCTTCTTTCTCTACACATAGATTTCTCTTAGAAAAATTGAAGCTTTTACAGATTATTCTTCCCTATTTAAAACTGAATACAATATGTTATATTTTGTCTTCCAGCCACCGGGCGACAGCAGGATCTGGCCTCCGCGGCTCTGCTGGCACCCGGCGCACCCTTGCCCGCGAGGCAGGCCACGGTACCTGTGCTGTCAGCCACGTTCCCCACGGAAGTCGCCATCGGGAAAGAGATCCAGTGAGGCTCTGGCTGAAGCGGCAGAAGGGCCGCGGGTACGAAGAGGCCCAATTAGCTGAAGCGGGCGGCAGAGGACCGAACTGCCCACAGTCCCGGCGCGCTAAGGCAGCAGCTCCCGAAATGGCGGTGGCAGCAAATTGCCGAATGGCTGCTGCCGGAACTAGCTCCCCCCGCAAGTAGTCCAGGCGGAGTCAGACAGCACTCTCGTATGTAGCCAATATACGGCGGATAGCACCTTACCGGAAGCCCGTCCTCTTAAATGCAGACGTACTACCGACCGCATCTTCATTTTTTGCCAGATCAGATATCCTTCCGCGCAAAGCCGTTACGACAAACGCAGCGCAACTGCGCGTGCGTAACCGCTCATCGTTGTGCAGACCCCCGCCCGCACACAGAGCTCGTGGCTACATCCGGGTGCTGACAGCGCGGACCGCACGGGTAACGCAAGGCCGAGGGGGGTTGCCCGGGCCCGACCCAGAGCACCTGCGCTGTCTGGAAACAACACCGGTGCGCGGACAAACGGCAATAAAAGTACGCGTCTTTAAACCTTCTGAAGTTTTATTTACATGAACTCAGGCGGAAGTACAGCAGAATTCCCTAGAGAAACCGAGGGTCTGCACCTGCTTTCCAGGTGACTGGAAATGAGGAATCTCCTGTGAATCGTGATCCTTCGTGAAGGCTCAAATTACCAAAAGTTTTTTGATAATTTACAATTATCAAAAACCAGTCTAGGGTAAGACTTCATACACTGCATTCATAGTGTGGTTCCAGAGAAAAATTGTCACTTCATGAAATGAAAATTGTTTTCTAGTCGTTTATGAACAGCAGGTATTTTATTCTGAGCAAGAGGGTTTTTTCCTGACAGACATGCCTGTATCCAACAGGCCAATATTTATAAGCACTATTTTATGTCTATAACACCAAAGAACAAACCATACAAAGCTTCATTTGGATTCTGGAACTGGTACAGGCTACTACTGTGAACATCTGCAGGGCATGCTTGTCCAAAGCTTAATTTTTCACCATTTATTCTGTCACATAACATGTTTTATAACCAATTAAAATACTATTTAAAAAAAATATTTCTTGTTAACATTCCACACTACACTGCTCCTTATACCAAACTGGGACAAGAGAAATCCAGGAATCAAGAGTAGCCCAAGATGACCATTATCTCAGGAAAGCAAGTTTATTCATCTGAATCCAGGTCACTGTCTCCTGCAATGGAATGAAAGTCCTCACTGTCTTCCTCATCTTCAGACAGGTGGACCTGACTTAATACACTTGGACCACAGCGCTGCTGTTCTTCCTCCTCCTCCTCCTCCTCCTCCTCCTCAGAGATATCATACCCTCCAATGCTGCTGAAACTTGTATCTCTTGTGTTGGATTTTGGGTCTGGCTCTTCATAGCTGCCGTAACTAGAAGAAGAAGCATCATTTCAACTCAGCTGCTGATACCAACAATGCTGTATTTAACTATTGTAGAAGTTCCCTAGCTTGAAGTCCTCGGGGAACACTCAGAACCACTGTGCACTTCCAATTCCATCAATAGCCAGCTTTTTAAAATAAAGTTTTTCTGATGAAACAATTGTCTATCTCATCCCACTCTAATATATACTGCAGGGCAAGAAAAACAGATCAATACCTTCCATCCGTCACCTCTACTACAGACAGAAAGGCAGAAAGCCCAGTTTCTTCATCTTCTCTAGCATTTTCTGCTGACTATTGTCAAGGTACTAGTCTGGACCAACCATTTGCCTGACTCAGCATAACCACCTATGATAATTTATTAGGCAAGTATCAATAATAGCATTAACAGACTTAATTCCAGTGGAAAAAGAACAATGAATCTCATACCCTACAGCATGGCCATGGAAGGAAGAGTAGGTTAGTATTCTCTAAAGTGAATGCAAAAAAAAAAAAAGCTGATACTGCTGTACTTGTCATTTTCTAATAATGGAACTCCTTCCAAAATACAGAACATTCATATTCTTATTTTTAGTCTTCTGAACTTAACTAAGCAGTTTCTTTTTAAGTAGGGAAATGCTTATTCTTAGAGGGAATAAAAAAAAAACCCCACACCTGAAAAAACACACCACCTGAAACCAAACACAAAGCTGATCAGCTAAATCATCTTTGTCTTTAAAGGCACCACGTAGTTTCTGAGACTACCTACAAACACCTTTATTTTTCCTGCCTTCAAAAACAACTATGTACAGGAAATTATCAAACTTACATGAAAGAACTTTTTAATATAAACGACATTCATATTTGTGAAAATCTAATGTCAAAACCAAATTTCTGCCAATAAGAACTAAATTGCAATTACAGTAATTATGGTTGCAACACTAAAAGCAGTGACAAAAGTTAAAAGAAAAAAACAGGAGATATACTTCAGCTTTTTATGATAAACACTTGAGAAATACTTAAAAGAAGGCATTTTGTTTTGAAGAATTATTTTAACAAGATTCTAAGCCCTAATTACCTGATATTACTGTCCTCCATAACATGAGATGTCTCCCCACCATCTCCTTCATAAGACATCATGCTTTCTTCATTGTCCATGCCCATTCGTGTGTTCTCTTGAAGAACATGAGGTTGTTTAGGTCTCACTGCATTGGGCTCCACATCTGAGTCACTGCCACTCTCACTCAACTGGATAGCTGAGTAGTAAACCAACATTTGGTCACAAATCAAGTTTTGTTGTCAGTTACATACCCATTGTCTTTGTTCAAAGGCTACAATATTGTCTCTAAGGATTGTATACAAAGCAGTGTCTCCACAAGGCAGCAGAAAGGACATCTGCAAGATGATGCCACTGAGTGCCCACAATTCTTAGCTACTCCAAAGCAATCTCATTACCACCATTACTCAAAAAGGCCTTATTTTCTCATCTAGTCTGAATAATTCCCCTTTCTTCCTGCCTAATAATTTTCAGAAGCCACTGCTAAATACCACCATAAATTTTTCTGCATGTCAAGCTTTATAGTAAAACAGGGAAACAATCTGAAGAACCTTTAGACCCATCTTCCAGTTCTTGATAACATTAACCACACTGTTTCATATCAAAATAAATGTTGTGCTTTTACTAAACTGCGTGTTCCTGTCTCTGCACACCACATCATAGTCCCAGTCTTCTCAAAATCATCTGCAGTTTCACTTTATGAAATACAATCAACCAGACCTTATCTTAACTCTGCTTTCTTCTGTGTCTGTATTTACAGCACTCTTATTCCACACTGGTTTTATTTCAATTTATGGTCATCCAGTTTTCTCACCTTGCCATTAGGACTCTCTTTGACTATTAGACTACCTGGCCTAAGTATCCTACTTACACTCTATGCTCTCTACTGCATGTTTTTGTAATGGAAGCATGTGAACAACCATTTCCTATTCAACTTTTTATAAAAAAGGACACCTACACGAGAAAGGATTATCTCCCTCTTCATCACTCCCATCATCATCATCCTCTCCATCTGACATGAGCAAATCTTCATAGAGGACACTGGCCTGGGGCTGCTGGGCTGATCCTTCTTCTTCATCAGCAAGGTCACCGTCAGCATCTTCAACTTCCTACATCATACAGAACAGGGATAATGAAGATCAAACAACATATATTATCATTATCCCTGTCATTAATTATATTATTATAATAAAACATAATATATTTATATTATATTCATATTATGCCTATTATGTATCACACTGTTCATTCTGAAGTATTCACCCCTTTCATAATGCTAGCATTCTTCAGAAACTACATTTAAGAGTCTAGCTATTGCTATGAATACTGCTGTCTTGCAAGGTAGCAGACAGAGCAAACAATCCTCATACTATGGAGACTTCTACCACAAGTCAACACACAGACTGTGACTGGGATTTCTGTAAATATACTCACTGGGGCTGGAGTCTTTGGTTTCCCATCATCATCCTCATCAAACCCTTCAATATCTACGTCAGAGTCTTCCTCACCCAGCCTACCTCGTCCCTGGCGCATCTGAATGGGGAACACAAATAGCAATATAATTGAGGAATGCACTACTGGACATAAACCATAGGGTATACTGACTGACATATGGACCACAATGACAGATGCAGGAGTACATGTCGGGGGGAGGTGTCAAAAAGGAAAAGTTATGTATATCACTCTCAGAGGAAGGAACCTTTCTCTATTCCAAGATCAGAGAGCACACAGCCTCCACAAACTTTGATCCCATGCGCTCAGTCTTGAAAAGGGAATCTCCAGCCTTACAGCACCAGAGTTCTTTCTTTACCTACCTATTTCTGGAAAATACCACTAGATCTTAAAGAGTGCTTTTCTTCTCAAAATGTTTTAAAAGCAGGCAGCAGTTTTCAAGAAATATTCTCCTGCCCTTCTCTTTCCCATTCTTCCCTCTGCCAGCACAAATTCAAGGTAGAGAGGGCATGCAGATTCTGTCCCAAATACTATAAATTGAAGCTTGAAGATTCTAAATCTAGAAGGCGTTCTCACAACTACGGACAGCCACAACACTAGGCAGAACTATTCATATTCAATCTCTTGTTTGTCTGGACTGATTAGAATAGCTCTCACTAGTTTTTCTGATACCACCTTCAGTCTGGTGGCCCTCCTCACCTTCTTCCTTCTAATAATTTATTTTCATTGTCATATTACTGCATCTCCTTCTGCTATTCCCTAATTGTTATTGTTTGGTACAGACCAAGAAAAAAATATTCTGTGGTTACTCTAGCAAGTTCATTTATAATGATTCAATATATTGAACTCATCTGCTTTTTTTTTTTTTTTTTCTTTTACTACTATAAGATATCTACAGCTGCAACAATCCCTTCCTAGGTGTTTGCACAGCTTCTAATTGTGACAAGATGCAACCATAATAATCACCTTCCAAATCTGTAGAATAACTTCACCATTTTGCTATTCAGAATCAACAACAGATTGCATATTAGCCCTTTGTAGCATGAGTCACCAGGTTTCTACTCTCAGAAGTAGTGAAGCAAACAAATACCTGGACTTAAGCAGATTCTTTTGCAGCTTTTGATTTTCTATTCTTTGTTTTGCAGTATCTCAATTCCCAGTATTCTTTAAATTCTTCTTTTTCACTCAGAGCAGTGAAACTGAAGGGAAATGTATAACTTGTGAAATTAATTCCCTTCTCTGCTTGCAAAACCTTCTGATCTTTGTCACTTGTTTCCTATGAAGTAATTGCCTCCTTTCAGTAATTTGCTTATACAACCCAACTCTCCAACGACATGAAAAAATGGAGGATTCTGACCTGAGTTCCTCGCTTCTCTGGGGAAGTGATGGGAGTGTCCATAGCAGACAAATTGCTCTCATCTTGATAGACTGAAGCATCATGTGACATACTGAGGGAAGTGTTGGTATCATACAAATCAGGTGGCTAAAGTATATATGGAAACAGGAGACATAACATTCTCAGGCACTGAACTGAGACTAGAACAGTATCTTGAGGCAAGGCTGGGATTTCAGGACTAAATGCAAAATGCATTTTTTGGCACAGTGTTTATATTATTAAACACTTTTTTGATCAAAATAAGCTATTTACCATGTTTGTTCTTCAAGAATAAAATACAGTGGCTCACAACCTCAGGTTTGAAGTTTGCCAAAGAGCAGATCTTAAAATAGAAGTCAATACTTCTACAGTGCAATCCTACAGAGGCCAAAATCATAGATGGAGTTAAAAATTAGATAGATTTATAGAGAATAGGCCTTTCTGCAGCTCATAAATACAATGGTTCAGATGCAACATCAGTTTAAGGTGTCTGAACAGCCAATTGCCAGAAACAGAGAGGCTTCACTGTAAGAAGGATCACTGTATGTTTGCATCCACTTACTTCCGGTCCCTGACAGAGAGACTATTTGATTACATCAACCTTTGGTTTGACTCAGCATGGCCATTTTAATTTCCATTTCTACAATGGAAATGGTCTTAAAACCACAAATGATGCTATCGGAAGTGGGAAAAGTCTATCACACATCAAATAGCAAAGCTTCAACTTCAAATCAATTGTATGTAAATCACTGTCTCAATAGTCCCTAAAGCTGACAAAAGCAACAAAAACATTGTACTAAAAAGTATACTAAAAGCCAATTTGTAGTCTGCATGCCTTTTGACTTCTGAAGAGTTAATAAGGAGCTACAGATTAGGATTTTGATAAAATACCCTTTTAATACACAGTTGATATGACAATCCTGAAAGTCTAAAAAGCAGCAGCAATACCATTTAAATTGGGCAAAACAGGCTTCCTAAGAATTTAAACAAACATGTAAACCACAGACAGCTCTCTACTTGCTGCATGTGCTTTTTATATCCTGGAGTATAACTCCTGAAGACACATAGAGGGAGGTGAATATTATTCATAATAACTGCATTTGAAATAAAGTGCACTAAAAGCCAAGCAACCATCACCAGACCTGCCATCCGTGTCAAGTTTCGGAGTGTGAGAAGTGGGAGTGTATCTCCAGCCAAGAAGCAAAGGCTGGCCTTCAGATGACAAGTTCAAAAGAGGAGCTCAGGAAGCTCTCTCCTTTAGCAAGCACAGAGAAGCAGAGAAGTAATAGGCAGTTCACTGCTCAGGTGTCTTGTCTTCTCTCCCGATCACCAACTTGGAAAAAAATCAGAATAATACCGCTCTTGGGAAGGAAACCATCAACAGTGATATTTTTGTCCCTCATTTCTCTGAGGTACTGGTATCATCCTTGATTCCATCTAATCCTCCTTGAAATGTGTCAATACACAGTTTCAAAAACTAATCACCAAAGACTCCCTTGGAGCGTGACACTTCCCATTGCCAGGAAGGACTTTTTCCACAATACTCAATGTCAGTATTCCCACCCCACTGAATTCAATTATCATTCTAAGCAAGTTGTTTCTAGCTTCCTACAATGGTCTATTTTGGTGTGGGGTTTTTTTGTGTACAAAGAGATAGATGGAGGTTTGTTAATTACTGCACTAAAACTGTATCCTGCTACCCTGGCTGCAGCCATATCATCTTTGTATACTTATTGCCTAAACAAATTTTCAGATCATTTTTCTCTTTAAATTAATCTTTATAATATCTTGAATTGCTCCTGAACTTCAAGCCCCTCTTTTGTGCTCTGACTTTACTAAAATTAAATGCAACTTTCCAGAAGTAATGACACCAGACTTGCATAGAACAGAAAAATTATTGGTCTACAGTTGGGATGAAGAACTACAAAGAAAGCTTCGCTCTGTCTTCCTACACTTGGTATACAACATTTAATTTTGATCATTCAGTTATTAGCAGAGAGATTGCTCCCAAGGTTTAGGAACTTCAACAATTTTTCCAAATAAACAAAAGGCACATCTCAGACACTAGGATGCTATTCCCTGAACCATTACCTAATTGATCAGGCATATTCCAAAGGAAATTGTATTTTTCAGGAACGGACATGTCATTCCTGATGAAAATTTTTTACTGATGTTTTTAAAAACAACCAAACAGCCTGAGGCAAGAAGCATCATAAAAAAAAAAAAGTCTAAATAGCTTTGACAAACTGTACACACTGAAAAAGCAGTCGGTCATACAATCTCCAGTATAAATTATGCTTCCAATATGGTCTATAATTCATACAGAATAACTGACACACACAATTGGCTGGTATAAAATAATGAAGAGTAAAAAGTGTTATTTCTATTAGAACCAAAATAAAGAAATCCAAAGAATCCCACCAAAGAATGCAGAGGAGTAATCTTTGGCTCATCATTTTTGGCAGTTTATTTGCTCATAGCAATAAGTTTCTTCAACAATACCCCCACCAAGCAGGTCTCTGGTTACCTTTTCACTGCTTTCCTTCTGAGGGTTTCTGACTGCTACAACTACATCATTTTTGAATTTCCAATCAACATTCAGTTGTACTTGACTGTACACAGCTCATCTTGAGCCCAGATTTGCAAGTTGCTTAGGGAATTACCTTGTCTTAGGTATCTCACTCTCTGAAGCATCATAACTTCTCATAATTATCCTTAAAAAAATAGCTGTTAGCACAGCATTTAACAAGATATTCTACTAAAAGACAAACTGCAGACAGATGGAGAACAGTAAACAAAGAAGTACCTCTAGATCAAACATCCAGGAGATTGAAACTGAAAGAATGGAAGTGAAAACTTTGCTTGGTCACTTGCCTGTGGAGTGTAGGGACCAGGGGTCATAGGTTCAAGACTTTCCAAATCTGCCTCCTCTAGTGCTGCTTCCTTGGCAGTAGAGATGTCTCTCTCAAGTTGAGTCAGGTGCTCATCATACTAAGAATAAAGATATTTGCTAAAGTTGCAGAATAGAAAATTCAAACATACAAAAATATTACCATACAATTTTCCACATACCTCAGCTAAAGTTTGATAACAGACGTTTACAATCTCCTGGGCTGTCTTTGTGTACTGACTGTCTGGCCCTGTAGTAAGAAACAAATCCCTTTATGCATCCTGCCATTTGCTCAGTTCCAGCTGTTGAGACTATGTCTGATTTTGGTTATAGAACTCTCAGGAAACAGGTCCCTAAAACCCAACACCTCTGATCTAAGAAGTATAAAGCAGCTAACATATATACAGCTAACGTAAGAGCCATCAGTTTGTTCCAGCATCAAAAATATTATTTAGGAGATAGGAAGGTTGTACTCTGTCAATATCAAGCAAATTCCCAGAAAGCAATCACTGAAGCAGTGGTGAGTATTAAACAAGTAGAAAATCCTCACCAAATATTAACTGCTCCATTCTGCACAAGACAGTAAATAAAGTACCATGTAACAGCGGAAACATAACTGTTTAAGCATCTCTTCTCTCAGCAGGAAAGGAAAGCAAAGGAACAATCAAGCTCAGGATTCACAGCTTCAGGCTCTTACAGTACTACAGCTTCGGGCTTTTACAGTACGACATAATAGGTGTCCAGATGTATTTATTTAAGTACAGAAGGCAGCTGAAACCTTATTTTCACCACCTACCATTGTACTTAATGCTGTTGGCAAGGATGAGATTAACATCATCCAGGAAAGTCTCTCTGTTCTGGTATTTGTGTTTGGAGATATTCTGGAAAAGATTGTCACCCAGTAAGTAATCATATCTAAACATCTGTAAGTGGCTGCTCAGGTCAAGCTACACACCTTGCGGATAGTCTCCAGATCCATTGGATTAGCAATCACCTTGTAATAATCAGGAACAAACTTTTTGTTAACTGGATGATGAAATGGCCAAGACTGAAGAAAAGAAACCAGACAAGTTTAGAAAGCTTCTATGTATGATTTTTTACAGTTTGAGCTACAAATTTCATAAATCAAATCTCCAGAACTGATTAACACTCCAAATGTATGGGAAGTATTTATCACAAGGCACTCTGAATCCAGTCCTTTCACTTCAGGAGGGACACAGAAAAAAATCTAACTGTTGGATTTTTAACTAGGCCTGTTGATACATGTTTGATAGTAGGAACATGTAATGCAAAATAATAATCACACAAAGGACTTTTCTATTTAATATCACTGTCTGCAACATAACTGCAGTATCCAGCAAGAACACTCATTGCTGTATAATAAACAAAGAATATAAACCTAGGTCTGATCTCAAAACAGGGCTATATATACCAGTTTAACAGTTCATCATGGCATTACAGCATAGAAAAACTCTAAAATCTGTTTCTAAACATCAGAAATGAGAAATTGGTAACAACAGAGAATGGAACCAACAAAGTTTTAAAGAAGACAGGCATTAAGCTTTCTCTCTCATTCACTCTTTTTCCTGACTCAATTCAGACATAATACCAGCTATATATGAGAATCCGTGAAGTCCTTATCCAGTTTTATTTGGTAAGCTTAAGGGTTTGGGGATTTTAATACTAACAAAGTAGTATAACACTTGGTAAAACTAACCAATTAGACATCAGCTTGTGTTTTGTTTGCATATGAAAACGGTATCTTTGCAGAGTGCTTCAAGATCTACCAAAGCAAGTGCTATAAGGATCAGAAGAGTATGTTTTATAATTACCATGCTTAATGAAAAACAGTGACTTCATACTAATGGGATGTTGACACAGGCACTATACAGGAATAACAGCATCAGGGAAAGAAAAAAAAAAAAAAAAAAAAAAAAATGGAACCCAGCCTTCACTTCTGGACTTTTGCTGCAGTGAAGGGGGTGATTATAGGTGTGTCAGAATATCACAGGACAGCTCCCTGGGAACAACCACAATGTAAATATATAACCACAGGACTATAATCAGTACATTTTGCACTTAACACACATTCTACTCAAGCTACATACGTCTGGAACTGCCATCATCTTTTGAGTGACAATGTTATCCAAAATGAAGGAAAAGGCCACTTGATCATCATCATCCAGGAGGGGATTAATTGCTTTTTCTAATCGAGCCAGTTTATCTTCCTTCTGCAATAAGAGTAAGGAACATCTGTGTCTGACCTAGATTAATAACCATTAATATCAGGATACTCTGTCCCAAAGAGACTCCCATTCACCTTTTTATGAAGACACTTGTAAAAAACAGGTATAATAGCCTAAGTCTAAGCCTACACGCAAGATAAAGTAACTAGGGTAACAAACAAGAATCTGCTTTTTGAGAAAAAACTCTAATGTGAGCTGTTTAAAATTGTAAAAATTTAAATATACCCTGAGCTCAGGGGAGGAGTTCCCTTATTCTCCTACTCTCCTTAAAGCCCTGTGTTTTGCCTACTAACATCCTTTATCCTCAAACTCCTCAACCACCCCTGACCATTTCTCCCTCTCCACTTTCATCACAACTTATTTACAAGACTTGCCTCTTTTAGCTTTTCATCACACAGGTCCAGCATAGACTGAGATATCTGTGTCAGTGAGTGCTTTGGCCCTGCAAGCACACAGCAAGTACAGTGAGATACTACAGCCTAATTAAAAAGGCAAATTATGTCACAATATAGCAATACATTTACTCCCAAAGCATCACTGATTATATTTCTAGCACAGTTGGAAGTATATCCTCAAATACATTCTCAATACACACAAATAGTTTAGTAAGGATTTTATATGAGACAAGGTTATTTGTAGCATATATTCACATATCTGGTATACATTCCGCCAAGGTTTGGAAACCCCACAGGAAAGGATCTGTGCCTGTGGAAGACTGGCCTCTAAGCCCTCCACCACTGCCAAACTTTTGGAGTATATTTAATGAAATTTCTGCTTCCTTCACTAACTACAGTCAGTGAAGCAGAACTGCTAAGAAAGGTAAGATGGACGTACTCAGAATGCAGCATTCAGAAAACCACAGCTTTAAATAATTTCACAATTCCAAAACAACTATTTGCAACAGAACTATATTAAAAAAAAAAAAAAAAAAAAAAAAAAA